>QMFE01045112.1:0-12596 GCA_003314665.1 Tricholoma sp. MG77 | reverse complement strand
TTATTGCCATTGCCACCATTGAGCCTGTGGTGGTCAGGGTGGTGATTAATGTTGTTGTTGTTGACATGTCAAATTTCAACATGTGTCATGTGATGTGTTGAGGGTGGGCCAAAATGACCTACATGAGAAACAATTACAGCACAGATGAAAAAACCCCATTCTTGGGATGAAAAAACACCTCTTAATATCCATAACCCTGGAATTTATCCTCTCATTCTGACTGAAGGAATAAGAAAGAAAAAAACCTGCCAGTAGAATTCACCCTTTTAAGTTATGAAAACTTACTTAGTAATTCATCCCCTGTATGCCAGAAAATCACTCATGGTATGCCCCTTCTCCTGTCTGAAATTCATACACCCATTTGAAATGAAAACCATCCCTCATTGTTCACTCTTTTGTGGAATGGAATTTCATCCCATTTGACCATGAAAAACTTGTAATAAAACATGTATAATTTTTATCCATTTGAGGTTTGAAATTTAATGGGTGAAAATTCATCCCAAATTCACCCCTTCTTATTTCAGCCATTTATATTGGGAAATCTCCTTTTTTGTACTTAAATGGATGGAATTCATGCTATGCCAGTCCCACAGTGGTCAGTTGACCCAAAACAAGCTCTTGAGCATGAACCAGGGATCAGAAACCCATAAGCCTTGGTATCAGCAGGAAGTAGTCATCAAGGCAAGTCCAGAAATGACTGAATATTCAAAAGCAGCCCCATGGTTTGGAAGATATTGCCTACTGAAGGCAAAACCACAAAACGTGGTCCTGAGCATGAACCACCAAACAAAAACCCATAAACCCGGATATCATTAGAATGGGGTAATTGAGGGGAATCCAAAAATACAATTAGCGCGGAGAATGGTTCCACAGTTTGCATGATTTCACCAAATGAAGCAAAAGTGCAAACATTTAACTAGAAGGTGTAGGAAACCTTCATTTCCAGCAGATTAATGGAGAGGAGGATCATAGGGACCTCCATGGCCAAGGGGTTGAGTTCCAGCTTTGGCTGAATTGAAGACAGAGTGTCTTCTTCCACTCAAATAGTCACTAGGAGGACCAACTGGTCCTCCAGAAGATCCAGAGTATGTAGCTCTTGACATTGTAGATAGGGTGGTGGCTAAAAGTAGCCACCCAAAGATCCAGGAGAAGAGCTTGAGGCTGGCTGAGCACTAGATGCCAGACAGACAGTGTGACTGATGAGCTGGCACTCAGAGAATAGGCAGTAGACCAAGAGCAGGCTCAGAGTAGGCAGTAGGAGGGATAGATAGCCCTCAGTAGAGAAGAGAAAAGAGTGAAGCAGAGAGCAGGGGTTGGGAGAGATACTGTGAGTTGGAAAGCCCAAACTACAGTTTAGTTCTAAAGCAGGCTATAGCAGGTTACTCAAAAAAATGTAACACTTGGTTACAGGTTTGAACCCCTAATCCACAATGCACCAACAGAGTATGACCAAATATATAGGCTACTAACTGGGTACACAGGTGGATGTCAAGGAGTTCTTCCTTACATAAGCAATACTGGTATCAAAATAGGTAGTTTGCCAAACAATGATACATTACCATAAAACCATGATACTATGGTACCCCCGGGGGTAGCAACTGTTACACCTAGGCCTAGCATCATTCTGTGATTCTGCTGGGACTGGGAGTGGGTAGAAGAGGTGCAAGGGTGAGAGTAGGAAGTGGTGGGAGGGCAGGTAGGGGAAGTAGTCATCTGGGAGGGGGACAGAGGAGGAGCAGCAGTGTTGTTGGAGGTGGTGGTGGTGGTGTACACCCCCAGGAAGGAGGAGGTGTCCTGCTCCTTCTCCACCCATGCAAATGGGCTCACAGACTCCCCAGCCCTTCATAAATCAAGATCACATACCACAGCAGTGAGTTTGTCCCCTTTGTTCTGTTGTGTCCAGCGCCATCGACCCGGGTTCACATCCATTTCAGCATCTTGGGGCTGCACTTTTGGCCCTGGCCTGTGGTCATCACCATTCACGCAGTCCCCATTGTCGTCATTCCCATTCCCATTTGTCCCTGGTCAGGTATTACTAGTAGATCTGCCAGTCACCCTCATTGTTTGCTGCAAGCACCTGTGAGTCCCTGTTGTCATTCCAGTTTGTCACTGTCAGCTGTTAGATCTGCTCGTTGCCCTTGCCATTTTCTGCAAGCACCAGCAAGTTCCCATTGTTGTTATGCCTATTCCCATTTGTCCCTGTTGGCTGTTAGATCTGCCTGTCGCCCTCATTGTTTGCTGGAAGCACCTGCAAATCCCTGTTGCTGTTGTTGCTGTTCTTGTCAACTCATGTCATTGTCCCCATTTGTGCCCATCCAAGTCAGCTGTTAGCTGTGCTAATTGCCCTTGTTTGTTGCAAGCACCCACAAGTTCCAGTCATCATCATTCCTGCTCCCATATCAGCTGTTAGATCTGCTTGACACCCTTGTTGTTCACTGCAGCAAGTCCTTCTTGCCATCATCCCCATTCATGTTCATCCAAATCGGCTGTTAGCTGTGCTCATCGCCCTCATTTGTTACAAGCACCCATGAGTTCCAGTTGTTGTTGTTCACTGCAGCAACTTGGTTGTCGTTCGTCCCTGTTCATGTTCATCCAAAATCAGCTGCCAGCTCTGCTTGTCAAGGTCTGGGTTGAGTGAAAGTGCTGTGAATTAGTCTTCTCAATGTGTCTGTGGAATTCGAGGATGAGGTAAGTACAGAAAATCCTACAGTATACAATCATCTGAGGAGTTAACAAAAGGCATGCAATTAATCCAATCCCAAACACATCAGATGCTGGCTGAGAACCAAGCAAACAAGTAGGGGGAGCCACAGTAAAGGAGATGGAAGTATGAGAAAAAGGTATGGTGTAATAAATTGCCAAATATCAACATACATGTGACTCAACATTTATGACTCAACTTCAACTTTACTTATGCAAGTTCAATGATGCTATGTACCTGTGGCTTCTGACTCAAGTGATGATTTGAACATGCTAAGTTCCATGAGCAAATAGATATCCTGATAGTTACAAGTAATCAGTACTAGGGTGTAACATGGGTCACACCGCAGGTAAAAATTTCACACACCGCACCCGTACCTGTGTACACCGTACCCATTCTAACACTGTAACCGCAGTGACAGATTTTTACCACGGTTTGTTGTGAAACACCATGGGTGCAACGCCATGAATATACACCGTTGTTTTGATTCTCTTTTTGCCTTGTATTTGATGTTCTCTATTTTGTATTGTATAAACCCTCAATTAACTTAACCACACCCAGGCAATACTGACAATAAAATTTTATTTGAATGTCTCACATTTGCATGGTGGCTTCACATGGCAGGAAGTAGTCTTTACTTATTGTTAACTAGAGGGCAACCATGAATACTGAAATTTATCTCCTCCCACCAACATTAACGCGAGGGTAGACAACGCAAATATTAATTTTTATTATTAAACTAACTAACCTCCCTCGCGCGAACGCAAGGGGTACATGTAAGTAAAATCAGACCCCCCTGTTTCGCGTTTTGCACGAGGGAGGGGTGTTACGAACCGTGAACGTGCAAGAGGGACGTAATCATAGGAAGGATTGGATACAGCTCAGCGGTACTGGGAAACAGTGTGAGAAAGTGCACCAAGGACTTAACTGATGTTGGGCGGACGCAGAGCTATGCTAAACACATGGTCTTGGCTTCAACCACTTTCCCAATAGGGTTGCGCCTCTTGTTTGGTATTTGGGTGGACTGTAACTTCAGAGCGAGGACTGTGGCGGTCATGTGCACACACGCGAGAGCTGCGCATGAGTAGAGCGGACGACTGTAGACGAGCACGACATGAGCGCGCGGACATGTGAGTGAAGTGCGTGCGGGTTGCAGCAAGAGATGCACTTAATGAGAACAGGAAGGAAGCGTTCAAAGTTGGTTTGATTTTCAATTAACAAGTGAGTTAGAAGGAACTAAGCTACGTTGTATTTAAGCTACATAGGAAGAGCGGTACTCCATGCGTGGAGCGGCTTAGCTCAGATAACCGTACTTAAATAAAGAATCACGATGAGCGAATTAGGAAGGCAGATAATAAAAGCGTGAGTGAGATGGTACTGAACAAGTAGGAGGACAAATGTGGAAACATATTGGGATGCGCAGATTGTTCAGCGAGGGGGCAATACCACATGGACTTGCGATGGCATGGGAACGAGGTAGTATTGATGACCAAGAAGAGCGCGAAGGTGCGAGAGCAAGGGAGCAGCACAAGCACGATGAACAAGAGCGAGAGTGTGCGCGATCGATGACGAGCGAGTGTGCGCTCCGTGCGCGGACGTACGTGTGCAGGTTGCGCTCGAGTGCGCATGGATGTGCAAAGGCATAGCACCTACGGAACAATGTTAACATGATTATTTGGAGTCAGGTAGGGGTTATGGAGCATGGTTGCATGGGACATAACAAGGGGCCATGAAACTAAATAAATAAAATTCTCCCTCATGAAAAACGCGAGGGGGGGCTGCATCCTGTCGTCCCGTCATCCTTTTGGTGGTGGTCCCTTGAGGTGTTGGGTTGGTGCCCTCATGTCCTCGTCCTCGTCCCCCTCGTTGGCATGGCTGGTGCTGGTCATCGTCGTCAATAGCTTAATTTAGCACCTAGAAAGTTTGTGGAAGGATGCCTGGTTTGGCAACCTACACTGGACTTAGGTGGATGGTGATGACAGGATCAAATTATCTTTGTTGCATGGAAGTGGGAACCTTAGCTACTACACAATAAGGAAGTAAAATAATGCTATACCTTCATTGCGTGGAAGTGGGAACGAAGGTCATGGAGTAAAATATAAGTGATATATATGAGAAGATCAGTCATGTAATAAAAGAAGGCCACATCAAGCGTAGTGTGTAATTTGGGAAGGCCGCATCAGGCATAGTCGCATAATAGGCAGGTACCACATCAGCGGTGTAATGTCGGCACTGGTGGGTGTGGATAGGGAGG
This sequence comes from Tricholoma sp. MG77, assembly GCA_003314665.1. NCBI lineage: Eukaryota > Fungi > Basidiomycota > Agaricomycetes > Agaricales > Tricholomataceae > Tricholoma > Tricholoma sp. MG77. Next base: position 7,641 of record QMFE01045112.1, on the reverse strand, counting down.
CAATAATGTGAGGAGCATTGTTGCTGGCACATGTGTTGTTGGTATGTGTTGCCAGCATGTTGCTGCTGTTGTCACCAGTGGCTGTGCGGCACCAGGGGAATGAGTGCACGTCGCCGACAGTGGCTGTGCTGGCACCGGGGGATGTTGCAATCTGTGTGTTGACCGTAATTCACCGTAATGCAGACATTGGTATGTCTGGTGTCAGTGGGTTGTTTCTGTGCTGTAGGTGGCTGTGTCGGTGGTGAGGGTGATAGTGTCGGCGATGTGTGTGGCTGTGCCGGCGCCGGGGGGTGAGATGGTGGTGGCGTAGGTGAGTGTCTTGTCATAATGTCAGTCACCAGTGTGCATCTCACCGGTGTGTTGTTTCTGTGCCATAGGTGGCTGTGTCGGCGGCGAGGGTAATAGTGTCAGCTATGTGTGTGGCTGTGCTGGCCCCAGGGGGTGAGATGGCAGCAGCGTAGGTGAGTGTCTTGTTGTAATGTCGTAAGTCTGTGGGGCCGGACTTACAGTTTGTTAGTTAGAAAGAAAATGAATGAGAAAAAGAAAAACTTACCTATGGCCCAAGAGACATCATCGACGTCTCTTGGGCCTTTTTTTTCATTGTCCCCCCATCCTCATTGTTGTTGTCGTCCCATTATTGTCACTGTTGGGGTCTTCCTCGTCCCTATCCGTGTTCTTCCCCATTGTTCCCGTTGTTCCCCCCTGGCTTGTCGTCCTGGTGTCCCTCATCTTCCCCCTCTCGTCGCTGTGCCCCTTCCATTTCCCCTGCTCCTCCCCATCATCGTATCCCCCGTGATCCACCGTGCAAGCAGGCTCACAACAGTGGTGGCAGGTGCTAGTCGTCAGGTTCCCTGTTGCTATCCCCTACCCTCCCTGTCACTGTCATAGTCTGGTAGCACCTGCAATCCACCCTACGAGGAGTTGCTCATAGGGCTGGGGGTGGGTGTTGTATTGTTCGTGCTGGTCGTCATCATTAATAGTTTAATTTAGCACATAAGAAAGTTTGTTAGTTAGAACGAAAATGAATGACAAAAAGAAAATCTTACCAATGTCCCTTGGGCCTTTTTTTTGTAGTTGTCCCCCTGTCCTCGTTGTTGTCGTCCTGTTGTCGTCCCCATTGGGGTCTTCCTCATCCCTATTTGCAGTCTTCCCCATCGTTCCTGTCGTTCTTCCTGGTCCTAGTCACCATCATGATCTTCATCGTCCCGTCTTCATCTTCATCGTTGTCCAGTTCCCATCTGGCGGGTGCTGGTGGCCATCGTTCTTGTTGTTGTTGTTGTTGTTGTTGTCACTGTTGTTGTTGTTGTCCATTGTTGTTGTTGTCCATTGTTGTTGTTGTTGTTGTCGCCATTGTCGTCCTGGTGTCTTGGTCCTCTCACCTTCTCCATTGCTTCCTGTTTCCACCCCACGAGCAGTTGCTCGTGGCAGCGGTTGGGGATGCTGTTCATGCCCTTCGTCGTTGTCCATATCCACCCTGTGAGCAGAGGCTCACAGTGGTGGTGGGGTGTGCCGTCAACAGTGTTATCTTGTCATTATAGCAGAACCTAAAAATAAAACAAAATAAAATAATTAGTTAGTTAGAAAACAAACAAGAATGGAAGATATATAAAAATACTTAGAGCCCAAACAATGATAAATGTTGTTTGAGCCCATCTGCTGTGTGATGTGGCCATCTTGCATCACTTGCTCATTGTCGCTCTTAACCTGTGCAACACCGTGACACCACAGTAACGGGTCACTGTAGTCAGAACACCGTGACACCACAGTAACGGGTCACTGTAGTCAGTGGGTTGGCAATTCTCAATACCGTACCTGTACCCGCAGACCCTGTGACCCGAACACTGCAGTTTTCACCATACCCGTGTTATTCCTTAATCGGTACATATACTAGTAGAGAGTTGTGCAGCAAACAGTTAGGGAATGTAGGAATCATGGTCAAAGCAATATTTGGGTACAAATGTACAGAGAGAGGAGTAAATGACACAGTGAGATTTGAAACTAGAAGTTACAATGTCCTGTCCTGTCCTGCAACCAATCCGAAACATCCTCCTGAAAGCCACGGATGCATCCTCCCATCAGATTGCTCCAGGTCTAGCTAGCCTGGGATGATGAGCCACCTGCGCTGCAGATGCTCATATCAGATAAACGTCATGGGAAATTTGAGACATGAAATGGGGGGTCAGGAAAGCATAGTTAAGTATAATTGATGAAGTTGAAATGGGGAAAGGGATTATCAAAAAAGGGCCACAGAAATGATGAAGTCAATGTTCAAGTTGAAGTTGGGGTGGGCATGACTGTCATTTCCAACTTGTACTTGTGCCCTTCTTGTAGCATGGTCAGGCAGTTGGCTGAGCTGTGCCCAGTGCTGATGCTTAGCATGGAGGCAATGCTCTCAAAAGAGCAATTCTCTTCCTTAGATTTGTGAGTGCATCGAGGGGAAATAGGGTTGCCTTTCTGGGAGTCAGATTGGAGCCTGATGTTTTCAATGGATTCCAAAAGTTCCAACATGAGCTTCTTTTGGAAGACAAGAATTATCCAGTCTTGAATGCGTTCCAGAAGAAAATGGGGCAAATCAATGAGGTAGAGGGTGAAATGACATGCACAAACCTGGAATCTGATGTTCTTGGGGTTGGGTAGGTTATTGATAGAGTCAATGGTCTCATAGCAAACCAGGCAGCAGGACTTTGAGACAGAGACCTTGTATACACCTTCATCCTCAATCTACACAACTCAGTCAGCTGACGACCATGATGGGTGGAAGAGAGAAACATACCCCAAAAAGTGGCCCTAACCCATGCTTTGAGTCACCTGCAAGATAAATCATGACCACTATCAAAGCCGCTTCACAGTGGAGGCATGTCGTAACAATCTGGGGCTGAGGGGGTTTTGTTGGGTCAGGCTTCAACTGGTTATGGAAGGGAAGGATGACAATGTCCCGATATTGAGCTGCTGTCCCAGGTAAAGAGTTCTCTGGTTTGTACTCTGTGATGTAGCTCTTGAGAAGCTCAATGTATTCATCCCAGTGCTCCTTGATCTCTGAGAAAGTCAGTTGCCTAAGTAAGGTTTCCATTGAGTTCCAGTCAGGAAGGGTTGCCCTCCAATGATCCATGCCAAGGAGTGTGAGGTTGATTTCTTCAGTTCCTGGAATGTTGGTGCAGGCTCGTTCCAAGACCTGAACTGAGGTGAAGTGATCAACCAAACTCATAATACACCATCTAAATATGACAGGCCAGGGAGGATCAGAGGTGTTCTTGTTGGCAGTTAAGGACATCAACTCTGCAGCCCAGCCTTCATCCTCCAAGATGCCATCCAAGCCATCAGAGTCACCATCCTGGATGTTGCACAGACCACTATCCATGATGTGTTCATCACAAGATTTGAGACAGGGGGACATGTTTGGCTTCCTCGCTTCACTCACAGTGATTTGTAATCAAATCCGCAAAAAAGGACAAAGTATCACCTGCATCATGATCTTCAGGTAACCTGAGAGAGTTCAACAGCATGTTCATGTGTGCTGCCATTGCCTTGGAATGGGATATAATGAAGATGGTTTGGATAGCGACAGCAAGCCCATCAAACAATGGCTCTAAAATCCCTGAACTTTGAACCCTGTAAGGCCCTATCCACATAGTCAAGGCGTACGAGATAGGTGATAAGAGAAGATGTGAGAACATTGTGAAAGTCGATGGCTATGTCTGTGGAATATGTGTTTGAGGCTTTGGTCACAACTCAAACTTGAACTTGGGTATTCCGTTACCTCCATGGGTGGGTGTGCTTGGGCTCGTCAAAGTTTCTGTTGAATATGATGAATCAGGGATGAACTGGATGATGTCATTTTACCTTGTGAACTTGACATTGATGCAGATTTAGTTAGTCAGCTGATGGAACACATTAATACTACAGCTAGTTTAGATGATGTTTCTGTGTAGATATTAATGCTGAACATTGCTAAACTTGTACCGTTGCTGTTGAGTATGTATAAGGGCAACCATACAGTGTCAGTATGGAGTCTGACAGACCTTGCAAGGGAAAATCAAAGTCAATTAGTTCTTATGTAGTACATCTAATGTCACTAACCTTGCAAGGGAAAACCAAAGAGAATTATCTGAGGTTTCCCCTGCAAGGGATAAGTCCTTTATAGATGAGTGCTCATGCTATGTGTCTCCCACATCATCTACTGCCATGTGCCTCCACCTACTCTGTTCCTATGTGCTCTCCATGTCAGTGGCAGGTCTGTCGGACTTCAGTCAGGAATTGGTCAGGAGTCCAATGAGCTTCTCCAGTTTGTTGATACCTCGCTTCTGGTGTATCATGGTAGTGCGGGGTTATTGGTGATATGATGTCCATTGGGGGTCTGTCAGGAGTTTGATGGAGTTCCATAATCAGTTGTCCCCTTACACTAATGAATCACTGATCTGCATCTTGAAAATGATGCTATTTTACTTGGTAAAGTTGTTGATGCTGAACAACTTACTATTCAATTGTTGGAGCATATAGTAGTCACAACAGAAATATCATTTGGAAGGAGTATTAATAAATAGCCATATTCAAGATCCAATTCCCAACAGGAACTTGAAATGCATAATGGTTCCCACCTTCCGAGTGAAGTTCAAAGTCAAATTTGGCTACTCCAGTGACTTACTATGTGATACTACATCTCACAGATACATGTATATCACCTTTCTTGCAGATCCAAGCACCAATTCTGGATAGGAAATGTATCACCATTGCAAGTATAACATCCAAACTCAAACTCAGCTACTAGTACTTGAGTGACTTGCGATATGACTTGGAATCTCAAAGGATTGGGATACATGTCTCTTTTCTCAGTGCATGGTGAATGTGAATTGTACTTGTCTTGATCTATTGGTGAGAATTTCCTTTCTAGTTTACCTTTCTTACATTGGTAGGTTGCAGCTGAGAACAGTGAGAAGATCTATGGCTCATAAGTTTCAATGCAATTGCTGGGTGATTGGCAGTTCATTGATAAAGTGGTATTCGCTAGCAATGCTAGGTTTCTTGGTTACCAAGTCTTCAGTCACTGCAAAGCTCCAAGTTGTACTAACTATGTCTGAGACTCTGAGACTACCTCATGCTGTATGAAACCAGACCTGTGCCAGTGCAGGTAATTCTGACTTGTATCTTATCTAACTTCGATGGGGAAATTAGACTCAGACTCCAGGAATCAAGGCACTGATTACCTCATGCCTTTTTCATGCAACCCTTACCTCTGGAATATATATAAGTGTGAATACACCTTCACTGTCTGCCTTCTTCATGGCATCCAACACCTCCAAGTTTAAGTGGGGTGCTCCTGTCAATATTCCCATGCTGCCTTTTGGCAATGGTGAATTACCCCCATGGACTGATCTTAAATTATACTCACTTGGAATCTACAACCTTCATTGTCACATTGGCATTATAGCTGGTGAACCTGGTATTTTCACAAGGTATCAGCATCAGTTCAAGGCTGCTGATATAGCCTGGTTTGCAGGGGGTGCCTCTGAAGATAACAACCATCATATTCCTGTGGATAATTTCCATCAAGCATTCAACATCGTCTGAGCTGATTTACCATCTGATGATGAAGGTGGAAAGTGGCATAAGCAGTTGTACTCTTGTCTCAAAAAGATTCTATTTGATCTGGTGTGTCGCATTCTAATTATTTTCATTGGATCAAGTGTTTATGATCACACAGGCTACTCTGCGGGATTGTGCCTTTGGCAGTTCAACAATGATAATTCATGTTGAAGGCTCAAACACTCCTGGTGCACCTGCACTTCTAGAGTGTATCAAGGCTGATGTTTATCTACCCCCCATCATTATAAGCAAACATCCAGAGGCTCATTCTGCTATTGCTCAGATAGTTCAAATTTTTATTGAGGCAGTTGGGGGACCCACCATTCAACATTGGACACACACTGGCAAAAAACATGGCTGGAAACTTTCTCAGTCTGGACATATGTACAAAAATCTAGGTTCTACTACACACTCACTTGTCCCTTCACCACATCCAGGCACTTCACATTACCAATTCCATGGTCGCCCATATGGCAGTTTTTCCATGTCTCAGGCTGTCCAGGCCTCCGATCATTCTCACACCAATGACCATCCTGTTGATTCGCATGCCTAGCCCACAATATCTCAGGAGAGTGAGATGTATGGTTCAGAATCTTTGAACACAACCACACTCAATTTACTTGAATCTATTGATGGGATTGCAATGCTGAAGGCACAACTTGAGGCTGCTGAGCTTAGGGAGAGCAATCTTCTTCAGCATGTTCATGATCTTTTTGACTATCTACAGAAAAAGGAAGGAGAAATTCGCAAATTTCAGGCACAGTTAGTGAACAAAAACTCATGGTCCACATCTGATTTCTCATCTATCAGCAATATTACATCACATCAGTCCCCTGTGCATGGCTCACCCTCAAAGCGAAGTCTCCAAAGGGATCTAGCCCTGAAATTTCTGATGATCAACACAGTGCAATTTCCTAAAGTTGACACATCATTATTTCCAAAACTGGTTCCTACATGAGCACAACCCTTTTCCCCCCAATCACCTACCACTTCTCATAATGCCAAAAATCCATTTCTCCATTGTGCTTCTCCATCCTCTTCACATGGTTGTTATCATGGTCAATTTGGCCAGGCGCAGGAACAGGCACTCCCTCTTGGTTCATATGTTGATGCATTTCTCCAAGAGCACAGGTTACAGGAAAAGGTTAGGGATTCTGTTGTGCTCATTTATAATATGCCTGCTCCTGCCTGGTTCAAGCTCATCAATTCCTTGGATCTAACAATAACCAGAGAGGTGAATTGATTATGGCACTGACAAAGGACTGGTCAACAGAGTGAGATGCAGACTTGGACAGTGTTATGTACCTTGATTACGGTCTGAACTATTCCATATGTGTTATTCTATTCCATCTACCCTGGAAAATTTGTTCAGAAATAACATAGGTTTTTTTGAGACCACATAATGGGTTCCTAAGTAAAAAAAACAAATTTTACTCCCCCTTAGAATGGTTGCGATTGCAAACCAATGCCTGCTACATTCACTACAATTAAATCTGCCAGTACATGTCATGTCCGCCATGACACCACTCACAAGCCGGCACCCATCCCAGCCCAGCAATGTCAAGAAAAGATAGAAGCGCATCAAGAAAAGCAGCAAGCAATTGATGACACAGTCGGCAAGTGGTTTTCGTACACCATGGCCAAGGCCAAAGACCTTGCCCAATGTTTCAACAAGAAACTGCAATACTTCCTGGACACTTTTTTTCAAGGTGGTGCCAGAATGGTCAACCACCACTCAAAGGTAAATGTGCACAATGCATTCAAAAGCCTTAAAGCACAAGAACTACATGATGGTGATTTTATTCTTTGTGGTGCATGCTGACACTCATGGGTGCTCTTTGAGGCTAGATGGACACCCTACAAAACTTATCAGGCTGCAAGATGACTACAAAGATGAGTATGAAGCACTCACAAAGGAAGAGCATGAAGAACTCATCAAGGAATTTGCTGGACAGCAGGATGCACATGCCAAGATCAAGCGGCCCACCCCTAAGACCCAAATTGTGTTACGAAACATATACATTCTCATTATTTTTTCCTTATTTTTACATATTTATTGGA
>QMFE01045103.1:0-12029 GCA_003314665.1 Tricholoma sp. MG77 | reverse complement strand
TGACAACCGAGTCACATCGGAACCTGTCAGGCTAGTACTTACTGTTCAGTGACTAGTGACTCATCATGCTTGGAGTCCTTGGACCATGCCTCGTTTGGGATATGTATTTATGGTGACTCATCACTGTCATTCTGTCAAAGCACGGTCCAAGAGGTAGGTTCATTCAGTTGATTTGTATCAGTTGATGTATGGATGGTCATTGATGACGTTTTTCTTAGGGGACAAAGCAACGAAGAACCTCAGGCTAGTATTGCCAACAGTGACGTTTTATCTTTGACGGCATTCGTGTGTTGACTCTCGTGTGGATGTGTTAAGGCTCTCTCATCTTGATTTCTGAGTCATGCCTATTGTGATAGACTTCTCAGTGATGATATCCGAGTCGACATCTCAAGATCTCGCTAGTCACTCGTTATTCGGAATTCCAGATTCGAGAACCTGGAGCCGGAGGCTCGAGTTGTAGCGATTGCATGGCTTCTAGTATGTGGCCGAACATTCACGGATCAATTCCATAATACAGCGATGATCCTAACAGGATTCAGGCACACTGGTCTTTGACTAGCCTATCAAACGGCCGTCCCGTTGAGCTATACGCCCAAGCCACTGACAACAACAACTTCGTCGGCATCCACTTCCCCACTTGTCTGTCGATCAAGGGAGTCAGATTGCACCGAATCAATTATGTAGAAGAATTCTTAACCTCCATGCGAACACTATCCTCTCCACGTTTCTCCTGTTCGTTCCGCTCAGAGTTTGGGAATAGCAAAACTGAAACTGAAGCACTGACCTCGTTGCGAACCCAAACAATTTTCCGATGGGAGAGCAGCCCAGCGTCAGTATCCACTTCTCTTTTGTCCTATTCGTTCCGCTCATAGTTTAGCAGTTGCAAAGCAGAAGAACTGAAGCACTGACCTTGTTGCGAACCCAAACTATCCTCCGATTGGAGAGACTAGCGTCAGTATCCACTTCTCTCTTCTCCTATGCGTTCCGCTCAGAGTTTAGGACCGGCTGAACAGGACGGCCGAGGTTCTTACCTGATGGGGAGTAGGGGCAGCATGAACAAGACAGGCAGCTAATACAATCCCGGAGAGCAATACGAACTTCATGGCGGGGCAATGATGAAGTGCTGGGTTGGGCTCGATGGTGGCTTTATACCCCTCAGCTGCCATGCTGACGCGAGACTTTGGGCTCGTGAGAATAGATAGAGTTCAAATCGTTACCGCAAACAATCTCTACTTCTAGAAGTCTCCGACAAATTTCTTCGCGCCGCCGGGGTCAAAATTTCCAGCTGCACAACCCACGATCGCTGCCCTAAATTGCAATCGAGATCAGTCGATGGCATCCAAGTTCTGGTCTCGGGTAACATTTGAATGATCTGCTGTCTGTACTTTATAAAGGTCGTATCGTGAACAGTATTCGGGATTCTTTCAAAGAGAACGGCCCCGAACAAGCGTACGTGGGCATGAGGTTCGGCAACCTTTCAATTTGGCTTTGAAGACTGCGATAGCTTCTTGGTAGGATCACGGTGGTGATGTTACCGTTTCTTCTGACTCGGATTACGACATGGTTTAGCTTGACTCCGATGCCACTGATAGTTATTACGACCATACATAGTTCTCTCTCGACGGTCTTACTGGAAATTCACAGGCTCAGAAGCCTATCATTCTGGATATTGGCCCTATCACAACGGCTCCATGGCTCATCTGTCAGAAAGAAGTTATGGGGTATCTACTCTCACTACGTTAAATGCACACCTTACCCCCCACTTTCAGGCTTCAGCATTGCTTTCGAGTTTTCGATGGGCCACAAGTCTACAGAATATTTACCTCTCGTGTCACGGTCAGGTTCACCCTCCTTGAAAGGAAATCCGACCGTTGGGACAGAAAACAAGTATAGTTCAACAAAGCGCGCAGTTCCCTTGAGGGAAATATTGCTCGTTATGGTTATCCTGCTGGAAGCTGTCGCATTTTCCGCTTCTATTCTCGCCGGAAATCGCGAGTCCACCCCATGTAAATGTCCACAGGGTGATCGCTCGCTTTTATATTGTAGGTGTTATCCGATTGGTTGAGTGGGCGGTGTCTGACCATATTCCGTGCAGCGCCCGCTCAGATCGCTATAGAAAATGAAGTGAAGTCGCTCACCGCTGGCCGAGAGAATAAAACAATTTATCAAGGTCTTTCGCATGACGTTGATAGAGCCTGGGGAGAGCTATATAATCGTTAGTTTCCGTTCTCCCCTTCGTGTTTATTCCTGGCGCTAAACATTTTCATAGATACAATAATGAAGATTCCGAAGAGCGAGGCTGTTCTTCTCCCAAACAAGACGTATCCCATATTGCAGAACTCGATGTCTTCCACCAGCTTCATTGTCTTGTCAGTTCGTCTCGTATCCTCTGCTTGCATTTTAACTCAGAACAAAGTACTACAGAATGTTGTCAGGCGGGCTCTGCACCGCGAATACTACAGCCAAGACACTGATCTGGATGAAGATCACGTATCGCATTGCGTTGATTCGATACGCCAATCCTTAATGTGAGTCCTAATTCTGAGATGAGCTATAGGATGTTTGAGGCATGGTCATGAACCCTACTCTTCATCAGGTGTAGTGCCGACATTTTTGTGAATGTATGCCAATGGAGCACAAAGTACTCTAGTGTTGTTGGATACAGCGCGCAGGCACACTCATGCCGAAGTTTCAACAAGCTGCGTGATTGGGCGCGTGAGCGGAGGATACACAAATGGATAGATACCGATTTGTTCATCGAGGACGGTTTGCCAACTCCTCCGGTGATTAGTTAAGTTCTATGTGCACCTTTTGTTGCAGGCCGAGATTCCGTCGTATTTTGAATGCACGGCAGTAGTCACGATCAGCCTCCAACAACGCTTATAAATCGAAATCGACTAAATTTTTGTACACTGGCATACGCAATCTGATACACGCTAGGCCACAGTTGGCCGACAAGTTTCTGTATGACAGTCTATTGTAGGGTCGACGGACAAATGTAGATTGCAGGAAACAAAATTGCCATACCTGCAGCCATACCCTAGTTTCCATTACTGCCAATCGAAAAGGGAGTCATCAGGGTCTCATTACTATCTACAGGCTTCTCCACAACGAGAATGCCCTTTGCCTGAAGGCCGGGGAGTATTTGACGAAGATAGGTCTCCACATTGTCAAACAACTTGAACCCAAAATGAAAATCAGGACTAGCAGGCATGACGGTGACGACCTGAACACTCCGCAGGCGCGCGCACGTTGGACGAGTGAGCATCGCGTCTATCTGGCTCCAAATCTCCAATCGAACCCACTCTGGGTGAACAACGATGAACTCGACCTTTAAGGTCAAGTGTTCGAGCAGTACTGGAGATTTCAGGATGTTGTCGAGTGCATGAATCATAAGGGCAAAAGGGCCAAGTCCGCTTTGTAGCCAGACTGTGCCGTGGAGTTGAATACACCGTGAATATGCCATGAGTTTTATAGGAGGAATGATTCTGGGTGCTGCACCGGAATAGAGGTTAAGACGCATTAATAGCGTTAGAATAACAAGCCGCTCACCTTCATTCACGACCCCGTTTTTTCGTAATTTCCACGAAAACTGCTCGATCATCACATCGGGTGAACGTTTAGAGGATCTGCCAGTGAGATCCTCCGAGTCCGACCGAGGGATATCGAAGGGTGTTTTGGAAACGTCCACGTATGTTTCGTCTAACACCAGGCATTTGATGTGACTGAGGTTAGAAATAAGCGGGATGGGGAGAGATTCAACAGTAGAGATTTGAAGTGTTGAAAGGGAAGGCAAAGACATGATATTTGTAAGGGCATCCCTTAAGTCACTTTCTAGTGATCCCCAACGTAGAAAGAGAGGTGAACAAATGAGTGAAAATGACTTGAGACGATGAAATGGCAGGCGAAGGATTAGTAGAAGGTAGTCAGCGTGGTACCGTGTGGTTCTTGAAAGCCACGAATTATATCTGAAACACCCATCCCCCATATCCTCATCATCCTTCCAGACAGTCAGTTTCCTGATGAAGAACAAAAGATCTGGGTTTTGGTTAAGAATTAGGTGTAATCGCTCGCACTGCTTTCCGTTGTGGAGGCAGATGTCAGAGAATAACAGTTTGCGAGTAGGAAGTAAGAAGGCATGGGAAACCAATGCGCATTGGAGGAGGATGTCAGGATCATCAACCACCTTGAGGATGCTCTCGATAACGTCTTGCGGAATTGACATCATGGTTGTGGAGGGAGAGCTAAGCGCTAATCCCTTCCCAATATAGAAATATTTTCTAAATAAGGAAACATATCAACAGCTTTCATCGTCGTCGCTTGGCCCCACGTCTCTGAGCACTGCTTGTAGAGATATGGACGAGATGAGAGAGTGCTTAGGACTGAGATTGTGAGAGTAAAGGACAGAGTCGGACGTCTATCATTCTCCTATAGTACGGCCTATGGCATATGTTACATACTATAAATAGGCCATGGTGACTAATACTCGGACCGGGCTTGGATTGGCCCAATCCCAACACTCCCCTTCAAGCCAAGCGTGGTTTGAGTTGTGGAATGGTTAAGTCTATGAGAGAGTTAAGAAATTGTCACTTAGGACTGAGATTGTGAGAGTTAAGAAATTGTCATTCAGGTGCATCAAAACCTCCGTGTGGTGGAAAACCCTGTGGGTAAAAACCAACTCACACTTGAGGAAAGCTACTGAGATATTGTTGTGGCTGAACCCCCATCTCTGCCCTATGTCACGTAAATTTAGGCCTCGGTAGTGCCTTAGTTAATACATCCGCTGTTTGTTCGGGGTCGCGACAGTTTGTAATATTCAGGATTTTGTTGGTTACTAAATCTCGGACCCAGTGATGGCGTAACGCAATGTGTTTTGATCGCTGATAAAATTGAGGATTATGGGTCAAAACTACGGACCCATCATTGTCGCCTTTAATTTCTGTTGGAAAATTCTGAGTGAATCCGAGTTCACCATATAAATTTCGAAGCCATGTTGCCTCGTGGCCAGCTTCTGATAACGTGACGTATTCTGCTTCCGTGGAGGAAAGCGCGATCACGGTTTGCTTCTTTGATTTCCACGTGATGGCTCCCCCTGACGCTAGGAAGACATAGCCAGTAGTGGACTTGTGGTCGTCGGCGTTCGCAAATGAGGCATCTGCATAACCATGGAAAAGGTTGTTGGGTTCAGTCTGGTCTGGGGATTTTTGATACGTTATCCCGAGGTTTTTCGTACCTGCTAGGTACCTGAGTATCCGCTTTATTGCACCGTGGTGTTGTAGGCCCAGGTTAGCGGTGTAGGCGGCCAGTTTATTTACTGCAAAGCTGATGTCGGGTCTTGTGGAATTTGATATAAATCGTAGACACCCCAGTAATTTAGCAAATGAATTGCTATGATTTAATTCGTTGTGATCGGGGTTTGTTTCGAGCTTTATATTGGGATCCATAGGGATACTGACAGGGTTTGCGTTGAGCATTTCTTCCTTACAGAGAACATTCTCAATATATTTCTGTTGAGAGATTGTAATTGAGTTGTCGGTACACGTTACTTCAATGCCAACAATTTTGTGCGGTTCTCCCAAGTCGGTGACTTCGCATTCTGAGCGGAGCGCATTCTTCATATGATCCATCATTCTATCGGATGATGCAAAGAGTAATGAGTCGTCCACCCAGACGGTTAGGATTCCAAAGTCACCGCCGTCACGTTGAATATAAGCGCATGGATCTGATATTAAGTGTTGGTATTCGTGATTCTTGAGTTTACCATCAAGTTCATTGTTCCATTCTCGTCCAGCTTGTTTTAATCCATATAATGGCTTGACCAGCTTACAGACTTGGCCCGTTCCATCTCCACATCCCTCAGGTTGTCGCATATAGATAGTTTCATGCAAAGTGCCATTGAGATATGCACCTTTGACGTCCATTTGTTGAAGTTCAAGATTTTTCATCAGTACTAAGGCTAGAATTGCGTGCAGTGTGTCCATTCTGACTACTGGCAAAAATGTTTCCATATAATTGTGACCGGGTCGTTGAGTGCATCCTTTAGCCACGAGTCTTGCTCTGTACTGGGTTACCTGTCCTTTATCATGCTTCTTGATGAAGACCCATTTGTTCACAATTGGGACTGCATCCGGCGGTTTCTCAACAAGTTTCCAAGCCCCTTCTCTTTCAATAAATCTAGCTCGTTTTGTATGGCAATTTCCCATTCAGGCCAGTCAGGGGAATTCTTGGCGTCTTTAAGACTCGTCAATTCGTCTCTGGCTATAATTGCATAAACTTCTTCCATTGTCAGGGAATTAATCTCGTCTTCCTCTTCTGGAAAAGGATTGTGAAGGTTTTTGTAATCAATACGAACTCCACACGTTCTCCATGGTTCATTAATGTCAATGTCCCCCTCATTCTCATTCCACTTATGCTTTCTATTGAGCTCAAGATTCCGAGTTAAATCATCGGAAACTGTTACACCCAAATTCGGCGGTGTGCTACCTGCAGGCTCCCCCTCACTCGGCGAACCGGGTGTCACATTGATGTCCTCGGGAGGTGTGGGAACCTCTGGAGGGTTAATATTATGGAAGTTGCGAGAGGTAAGTACCTTGCGTGTTTCCACATTATAATATTTGATGGCATCAGTGCCATCATTGTGGCCGACGTAAATCCGCCGTTTTGACTTCGGTTGCATTTTTCGATCTATTTTTTGTCCTTGTAGTAAGACCCAAACAGGTGCTCCAAATTCTTGTAAATGAGATATGTTTGGTTTTGTATTGTACCATCCTTTGTAAGGTGTTGAGTTCGGCAAATGTTTGGTGTATGATCGATTTTGGAGATAAGCAGCGTGCAGCACCGCATACTCCCAGAGAAATTCGGGCAGTTGGTTGGCAATGATCATTGCTTGCGACAGTTTGACGAGTGTTCGGTTCATCTGTTCAGCCATGCCGTTCTGTGAAGGTGAATATGGTGCAGTATAGCGAATGTCCATACCATTTTCCTTACACCGCCGTTCTAACTTCTCGTTTACGAATTCTTTCCCACAATCAATTTGTATTGCTTTAGGATTTCATCCATGGGTTTTCAAGTGGGCCAAATAATTTATTACACCTTGCGCTGCATCAGATTTTAGCTTGATGCATTCGACGGTTATGAATCTCTTCACATTGTCGACAATTAGCAAGTAGTATTGATGGCCATTGATAGATTTGATCAGGTACTTTCCCCATAAGTCAATATGTGATAATTCACCGGGGTCGGTATTTCTGTTTGATGATTTTGGAAATGGCTCGACGTGTGGTTTCGCTTCCGTGCATGCGATACAGTCAGGTTTAGGTGAAAGTTCGTCAACATTAAATCTGTCGACCATATTTCCATCAAGTAATTTCTTAAGTCCAGTGTAAGCCACATGTCCAAAGCGTTGGTGCCATGTTTCCCAAGTAGGCGGTGTATTCGTTCCGACGAATGTTTGATCCTGTGTAGCGCTAATGTTGTGTGGTTTTTGTAAGGTCATCTTCATCCTGTATAGATGGTTGTGAATTTTATTTCCCTGCACTATTGGTGTTCCTGCTTTCATGATTAATGTAATTTCACCGTTTCCACCAATATAGTGTCCTCCAGCTGTGTCCCATCGCCCCAATGAAATTAAATTATTTTGCGTTCCAGGCACATGTAGCACGTTTTCCAAATGGAGAATATAATTAATACCGTTGCATGTCGAATTTAATTCAATAGTTCCACGGCCTGCAATTGTTGCTTCTTTACCACCTACACCTGTTACGGAACTATTTCCCAAAGGTGTGTAATTGGTAAATGCTTTGCGTTGATGGGTGACATGCGATGTTGTCGCTGAATTGGCTAACCAATCTTAAAATATCAATCGCTCGTCATTGCCATCAGCGCTACAGGCGTTGTATGTGTCAAAATTATACATTTCTTCCTCTATCAGGAATGCGATGTGTTCCTCAACTATATTGGATTCATTCTCCTTCTTTTTGTCCTTCTCTTTACTCTTCTTCTTTCCCCAACAATCCTTCGTGTAGTGTCCGATTTTCCCACACTTCCAACATTTGTTGCCATCAAATTTATGGCATTTGCTCGACCAATGTCTGGCGTGTTTGCAATGGTCGCAATAAGGTTTGATGGAGGATTTATGATCTGTGATTTGATCTTCAAGGGATTTACTAGTGCCGTTAGCGTTCTGGGTTTTCACCAGATTCACACTCCCATAGGTACTGTTTTTATTATTCCCGTTATTAGATCTAGTCAATCGAATTTTATATTCCTCACATAATAAACCCCTGAGCGCATTGGATGATAGCCATCACTTAGGATCGGGATCATTGGGGTTGTTAGCATTCCTGTTATAAGGTTCGATGTAGGTTTGCCAAGGTGAAGGTAAAGATGCCGAAATGATCACTTTGAAGCGCATGTCGGAAATATGGAATTCGACGTTGGGGAATTTATTGATGTGATCTCAATATGATTTTAGCATGTCGAGATGTTTTAGGAGGTCATCAACATCTTGCAGCTTGGTCTCGTATAACAGGCACTGAATATGATTTACGGTTTGATGTGCCTTGTTTTCGTGAGTAACTGAGAGTGCCAAGTACATCGCTTTGGCCATTGCTTTTGATCCAACGTGATTCATCTGAGATGAAGTGATGTTATGGATAATGACTTGCTGAGCCCAGGTGTCGTTCTTGTCCCAGTTACAAGCGCCGATGGGATCACTAAATTCATCTGGTCGGTTCACTTCGCCGGTTACATACCCAGTTATGTCGCAATTAATAAAAACTCTCAGCATCCTCTCTTTCCACTCGTGCCAGTTCTCATCCTTCAAATGATTGCGATCCGCAATCTTGTTTACATTCGAGTATTCTTTGGTATGAATTAAATTGATGCGAGGTGTATTGTCATCAGAAAAATCGTTGCCAGCAGGCTGGGGATTCTGCCTGGTGTGGTAGACCCTTTTAGCACGTTTAGGGGTTTGTTCTTGCACTTGTGGCTCCTGATCCTTGTCCTCACCAAAAAGGTCCATAATAAGTTGGCAGTGAGTTATTTAAATATGTGTAGACACAGGGCCCATAACCTGTAGAGATATGGACGAGATGAGAGAGTGCTTAGGACTGAGATTGTGAGAGTAAAGGACAGAGTCGGATGTCTATCATTCTCCTATAGTATGGCCTACATATGTTACATACTATAAATAGGCCATGGTGACTAATACTTGGACCAGGCTTGGATTGGCCCAATCCCAACACTGCTGCTGGCCCTGTTGATGGAATACTCGAGCTCGACACACTGTAGATGGTATTGGATGTCATATCCATGATCCAGTGGTCTTTTTCCGAGGGATTATTTCACTCATCCATCCAGTTCCGAGTTCTCAGTATTGAGAATGAGGTTTATCCTCTGACTTGGGCTGGCATGGGAAGAATGGCACACTTTCTATTGCGGCAAGTGCCGAGCTGATTACATTGGCTTCATCTGCAGGTTGCATGTGCAAAATGCACTTTCTGTTGTGGCAAATGCCGGTGAGTGGTGGCTGATTGCATTCACCAGCGAGTGCAACTTTTCGGTTGACCTAAGATTTCTGCCGAACAGGTAGTTCATAGTTTTGGGCACCCTAAGATTACTAGTTCAGGCGCTGTAAAACTAATGAATGTTTTCTAGTTTTGGGTGAGTTTTCAGGCACCCCAAAAACTTGAACACCCAAGTGTGATTACATACAGCTTTGCTTGGGCCAAATGTGGGTCATCATGATGATTTCTCCATGCATGGGATAAAATAGGCTGGTATAGAAGTCTTCTTTTCCATGTGCGGTTCTTTCTTTGACTTGCCAGCTCCTAGTGAGCTCATGTCCAAAGTAATGGTGTGGTGCAGGCAAATTGATTTTGTTCTTTCTGATCCTCATTGCAGTTTTGCTTCACTGCTAATGCCTTCTCAATGGACATGTAATCTACTGCTTCTGCTTTGGTTTCTTTGTGTGTTCCCTGTGGAAATGCTGCAGTGCTGCTACCTGTTGTTTTGTGAATGCTTTTTTGAACATGTGTGCTGATTTTTCTCTTCACCTTTGCTCCTTTAATTCGTTTTTTTTACAAAATGCCTTTCTTTTCCTCCCAGTATCTATTAGCCATGTTCAAAGTTGAGCCACAACTTTCATGGTCACGGTCGTGGGTCATCACATAAGTGAAATTTAAGACTCCAATAGTCATGTTGGATTGAATGTTACAATCAATAATAATCAGATTGTAACCACAGCCATGGAAACTCCAGAGACTCGACAAGAGATTATCCATGCCTACCTTGTTCTAATGCTTTCGCAGGATATATTCACGAAACCCTGGAGAAAGCCTGTCAACAATTCAATGTTGATATGAATGTTATTCTTGCTCTTTATGAAACTCGCTATCTAAATGGCTGAGAACATCATGTTCCGAAGTCTGAGTTGCACCTTGCATGGGAATATGCTGAGGACCCTGCTGACCATGCTTGCTTTGCTCAAATGCTCCGTGTCTCTCCACATGTGTTCCAGACAATTCTTTTACTTATTCAGCATCATCCTGTCTTCACAAACCACTCAAATGTTGCTCAGGCTCCAGTTGCAGTGCAGCTGGCGGTTACACTCTATCACATAGGGCAGTATGGAAATGGTGCATCCATTCAAGATATTGTGAGGGTAGCTGGGTGCTCAGAAGGGTCTGTGGAGAACTACACAGCTCATTGCTTTGATGCAATTGAGTCTTTGCAACAAATATTTGTGCATAAATTGACACCAGAGGAGAAGGAGCAGGAGAAGCAGTGGATTGATGAGCATCTTGGGTTTAAAGGTGCATGGAGAGATGGTTGGTTAATGTATGATGGGACAATTGTTGTCTTGGATCAGTGGCCAGGGTTGAATGGAGATGCATATTATACTTGGAAGTCAAATTATGGTCTCAATGTCCAGGTATATGTCACTTGACACCATTCTTTCTTAGCCTTATTTTTTCATGAACAGATTGGCAATGCTCCATCAAATCTACATGTGGTTGATTTTTCACATGGACTCACAGGATCTTGCCATGATGCCTGTGCATTTGAGGGAACAGCTGCATACAAGCATGCAGACTGGTTGTTTGAAGGAAATGAGTTTGCATGGGTGGACTCAGCATATCCCTGCACCACATAAACAATCCCTGTCCATAAGGAGCCTGCATCTCACATTCCATGAAATGCCACCTTTGACTGGTAAACGAATGTTGTGCTGTAATTAAGAAGACACGTTGACAACACAGTTGCATGTCACAAATGGTCACAGAGTGGACTATCAAAATATGGCTTATGTGATGACCCACGACCATGACCATGAAAGTTGCAGCTCAACTTTGAATGTGGCTATTCATACCCTCATCACCCATGCCTGAATTCCTTACTCAGTTGTCATGGCCTACTGAGCTGCTATGCAAGATCATATTGTTACAAGTCCATGAGGATTTTTTTGGTCTGCCATCATCCTATGATGCCTTTCATCCCTGGTGGCTCAACATTTGTCATGTCTCAGGCCTGTTCCATGACATCCTCATGAGATACCCCAATCCCTATAGCAGTCTTTGTACAATGTTTCGTGGTGATCACAATAACGACTCCCCCTTTAGAGTGACATCTGCACTATTCAACAGATGTGTATCACACATTGATGCCCTCTGTCATGCCACCCCTTTTCAGGTCACCCTTCATCTGTCGTTTGAGGCTTGCAAAACATTGTCTTCCACCTCTGTCAACATGGCCTTGGATTTATTGTGGTCTGCATGCGCACTTATACCCTGTATCCACTCCTTCCATTTCTAATCCCTTGACCATGCCATCGATCTTCCTGCATTTCCTCACCTAATGCATGCATGCATACCTGTCTTTGTGTACTTCTGATCCTAATGTTTCCCCTTATTGATATACTTACCTATCACCAGTATTTGCGCCCTGACCAACATTATTTTGATATGATCCCTCCTCATTTCTCTTCTTTTGTCAACTATTCATTGGCCTTTACTTAATTTTGGTTTGAT
>QMFE01045087.1:0-14514 GCA_003314665.1 Tricholoma sp. MG77 | reverse complement strand
ACCTCATCCCAATGATGCATCAAACTGATCTCATGCTCGTAATGCATCCCTGAATAGTATCCCGCCCCCATCCCATAATGCATCACTACATATTCTTCCAAATGATGCATCAACCCCTCGTACTCATAATGCATCACTAAATAGTATCCTGCCCCCATCCTGTAATGCATTACTAAAATAGTAGACCTCGTTCAAATGATGCATCAACCCTCGAGGCTGCAAAGAGTGATGCATTACTTGATCCATCCCATGCTCAGCCTCGTAACGAGTAATGCATTACTATTCTAGTGGACATTCAACCTAGTGATGCATTACTTTTACTCATTGCACCACAATTACCTCGGCCCTAACTAGTGATGCATCACTTTCTGTAGTCCGTACTTAGCATTGCGGTGTTTCCCATGCTTTGTTTAGTGATGCATTACATTTCCTCTCTTGTTTCGCTCCATCGTGCCATGTGAGGTTATGACATCACATATCACGCATCAGTAGGAACCAAGAAGTTCAACTATGTACAGGGAGTAATGTATGTACAGAAATCAGTGTGGTATACTACATACAAGATAGATGGGGTTATGCTACAATTATGGGACTAATAAAAGGCCAACGGTTGAATCAAGAATTCATGACCAGTAAAAAAATAGAAGGTCAAGGGCGTTGTAGACAATATTTTTTTTAAAACTCAAGAGAATGAAAAAAGAGAAACGTCAAGGTGTTAAACACCATCAAGAAACCAAAAGAAATACCAAACAAATGAATAAAAAAGAAACAAAAAAATCGAACACAATATCGATTTTCACACAGTCTTCTTTGCCCTACCATCAAGTGATCAGGGACAATGGCTGAAGGAAAGGATCAAAGGAATTCACCGTTTTGGTTCACGTGAAGCAGCTGTAGGGCCACCACTGTTGTGACGCTTCCGGACTGGTGCCGAAACCAGCATTTTCTCCATACACTTTGTAATGTCGACAACTGTGGCCTTCCAGAGTGGTAGCATATCGTCCTCCCACTGGCTATGCACACCAGCACACTGACCCCACCAGAGAAGAATTGTCAACACACAGAGCAGCCCGTTTGGTCCCCCCTTTCGGAGCGGAGCCCAAATGTCCGTCGAGGTATCTGTCGTGGTCTCAGCATCATAAACCGCGGGCAGGCAACTTCCTGTATCCTTCCGGAAATCTGGTTGAATGTCGTCCCACCAGCCCAGGACAGTATGTCCGAACACTGATGGTTCTGTGATGGTCGGTGTTGACAAATACGCATGCTTATCACCTCTGCCTTTTGATGTCCACTTCGCCCACTCAACTGGCCGCTTCTTGGAGGAACATAATCCACCCTATTCGGTCTTTCAGAACAAAGATGATTGTAAATACCAAAGAACGGACGGACCTTTGTTGCCTTCCCATACTCAAGTTTCTCCTCCAACTGCATCCATGTTGCGATGCACCCCTGCCACTCAGACCTGAGGTCGTGTGTCTTCAGGTAGGAGTTTGCTTGATCCACCCAGTCTGGTATACCGATAGGAGAAGGCTTCTCGTTGTTTGGAGGTTGTTTGTTCTCTTTACCAATCCTGTTCATCGTCTCAGCACAGGTAGATGGAATGACCATGCAGATTGATCGACGAGAAACTGGAACCGACTCTGAATTTGGAGGAAGATCCTGATCCGAACCTGTGATATTATTGATGTCTACTGAAGAAAGTCTGTTCTGGGTTCCAAGGTTTCCAGAAATATCAGACGGACTCGGGTTGGAGGGGGCTGAGGATGGCGTGATGGGATTGGTGGACACTGAGGATAGTGTAATAGTGTTGGTGGAACTTTGGGATAGTGTAGGATGGATCGTGTTCGGATTTGTTGCAAAACCCGGGTTGAAAGCGGAAGTTGTGTTCAATGGAAGGCCGGTTGTATCAGGATGGCTGGACAATGAGAGAGAGATGAGATCCATATAAGCTTGAAAAATGGTAGGATCGCCAGCCAGTGCAGGGATCAGTACATCCGATCTTGAGGACGGGCCGAATTGGCCCAACGATACCAAGGGGTTGGGAACGAGAGACAGAATTTGCATAGCACTATATGATGGGGTACCAATCATATCTTCAGGGCTAGATGAAGGAAGGGCAGCAATCAAAGACACAAATGATGACAGGAATGCTGTAGCATTAGATGCGATCTGTTGTCCAAGGATCAGAGTCCAAGTGTTAGAGCCGCTGAACAGTTCAATGAACTCGCTGCTGAGAGGTGAATCGATGAAGCCATTGGCGAAGCCACCTGATGACCACGATGCAGGGTCCATGATGTCGGGCACAGTACTTGATAGCAGAGGGTGTGATGGGGCAAATGCATGCATGGTGAGGTTGTTGGGAGATGGTGTCATGAGGTGGGATTGTTATGATCGTAACTACCCCCCTCATTGTCACGCATTTTCCTATGCTCCCCGTGACATCTGTCACACCTGTGACTGTTCCCTACACCCCCTAGAACCCCCTTGCCAACTTACAAGTCGTTCCAGCTAGCGCTTTGCTCTCTACACGCTGCTACGCTCGTGCGAGCACTCCTGCATTATCTCCGTGGTCAAAGTCCATCCGTTCGCGATCTCCGCGCTCCCGCGCACCGCCGCGCAGTCAAGCGTCATCATGCGCACCCCACGCACGTGTCGCGCGCCGCGCTTCCGCTTCCGCATGTCTCCTGAGCTCCCTGCACCCTGTGCATCCGTTTTCGTGCAATAACCTTGTTTCGCATCGCAACCTGTATCTATTCTTGTGCAAGCTATTTCCGCGCACACACCACGCGACTCTAGCATCATCTGATCCGCTTCGCTGCGCTCTCGCCTCGCGCTTAGCACTTATCCTGGGTCATGCCGTGTGCAACCGAATTTGCAATCCTTATTTCAAGTCCGTAATCTTAGTTCATTTCATTCATTTGAAATTCATTTACTACTATTTCAATTATGTTATGCCATACCCGCCTTACATAATCGCGGAGCGCCGCGCTTCCTTGCGCTCTTGCGCTCGTTAAATAGCTGTAACTCCCACTCTTATTCTTTAGCTTTATTATCAACTTTGACTTCGATTTGCTATTTCCTCATATCACTTGTACTTTTGTACTTGTCCGTTACCTGCACTGTCCGTGCGTGTTCCCACGCATAACCACCACAATACATCCGTTGTTGAACTCAGTCTCGTCCGCTCTCTTACTCTTAGTCATCCTCTTCTCTTAATTCCGAAATACGGGCCTGTCGCTAGGTCAGGGCGCAACCGGCCTGCTCTGCATGGTTGAAGCCAATAGCCCATATGTCCGCCAGTTCTTCGAAGCTGTGTATGTCCCCCTCTCGGACGAGTAGGCTTACATTTACTACAGCATCGTCTGCGAGCACCTCCGCATCCGCTTCGCGCCTCGCGCATCGCTCTCCGCGCATCGGCGCTCTGCGCTCGATCTCGCGCGCAACTCCGTTCATGTCCTCGCACTACTGCTACACCTTCCGCAACCGTTCGCGCTTGTTACCCGCACCCATGCACACGCTCCTGCGCTTGCATGGCAAGCGTTACATTCGTTGCAATCCATTCCCAGCTCGCGTCATCTCGCGTGTCTGTCTGTCATCCGTTCCGTCCCTGTCCTGCACGTTTCTCGGTTCGTAACAGGGATGATGCAGAAGTAGTTTGAGGGTTATTGAACTCCGGTGGTGTCAGCGCTGCTGCCTCGTCGGGGCTGGGTTGCATAACATCGCCAGAAGTCACCTTCTTGCCTGCGAGCTCCTTTTTCCCCCCAATTTGCCCCTCTTTGCCAGACGACTTGTCGCCCACAACTTGCTCGACCTCCACATCACCATCAACCATTTCCTGCTTCAAGCTTCGTGACCGGCAGATGTCTTTTGCTGTCGTAAGCTGTATAAGAGACAACATTCTAGAGAAAGGTAAGAGACTCACAAAAAACGCGGTGCAGAAACTGCGCAAATGGGGTCATATATGACCCATCAAAGTCAAGCGCCACATCACTGAAGTTGCTGCCCTGAGCTGTCTCACCAACATGACAACTGGGAATGGGCTGATTAGCCTATGACATGAAGTAGCTGGCGCAAAATCGTACCTATAGACCGCAATGTCCCCGTTTGGTTTCCCTGGGTGTGGACCTCCCATTAAGACTGTAAAGGCCCACCCAGTTTCTTCCAAAAGGTAGTGAAAGAAGTTCGTTATCTGTTTTGAGCATTCCTCTACCGCACTATAGGAGAATGAGTGAGAACTGGAAGTTGATTTGTGATGGTTTAGACTCACACTTGGTATTGTTCAGGGGTATGTGGACCGGTCTTTTGTTTGAGAGCCGCTATCTCCGCCATCCTTGTTCTCACCGCCACCTTTGTCTCCTCATCCTCCTTGTCCCACATCTCGTTCGTGACCTTTTGGATAACTGTGATTTTACCCTTGTGGTCAGTGTTCTGAAGAGTCTCCTCAACGCATGGCTGAATTCTCTCTTTGTAGTACATCTCCGAGTACACCTCAGTCTCTCGCGGTTTATGCTCATGCTCAAGCATTTTCAGTGGCTTAGGGACGCCCTTGAAAGATCGGCTTCGGTTATTCATCCTCCATCGATACCACATTTTCAATTGCTAATCAGACTGGGTGAGTGGCTGCCCAATACCTTGCAATTGATATCTTACAGTCCTCCTGTTTTGGATGGCTTTTCCCAGTGTTTCCTTCTCCTCCGCAGTTAAGGAGTCAACCGTTCGTCCGGGGAAAACTCTCTCCACCTCTGGAAACTCTTCAAACCAATCCGGAAACAATGCATCCCAAAATGCACCATACTTCTTCCGGCTGCTCGCCTGTTGTCTCTCGAGGTAGGTGTCAAACCACTTGTTCAGCCCATCCCATTTGCTCTTTGTGGTCCATTCTGCTCTGGGCATCTTGACAAATGAACATCAATGTGAATTAAGATAGTTGAGAAAGTGAATTTAAAGTTTTCTTGTAACAATAACTCACCGTTGACTCGACCCTGGTGCCGGTATCTAGGACTAATGAGTGATGCAAAACAGGGCCACAGAGGCAGGCAGCAACGGACGACTCTGGGGGGAAAAAAAGGTTACGTTTCGATTTCTAGTCATGCATTACTATTGAGCTCAGGTCTTCTCACATTCCTAGATTCACTACCACTGCAATGCATCACAGAACCTTCTCGAATTCTCAACTGTGGCGTATGCTGAGGCTACAAAATGCTGGGAAACTTCCAGCAGAGTTTATTGCTTTCTTTCTTGCTTCATCCCCTGCTTGTTACTTCGCTACACTCCCCAGAGTCCCCTTCTCCACGATGACTCAAGGATCCAAAGATGTAGATGCATCATCCAACCCGGTCGATGCAGCGACATCTTTGGAAGCGCTGTTCGCCGCATTAACTGCTACTGGCAGTAGTACATCCCCTTTGCGCCGCCCTCATGATTTTCACTCATTGACAAACTAGATATATCAATAAATATCAATCTCTCGGTGCCACCAGTGGTCAGTGATCCCCAATTGTCGCCTTCAACCCCTGATGGTAAGTGTTATTGTCAAGCTCAGTATTCCTATGTAATGTTCCACTTTTTTGGTGGATAGGCAGCTTTGAGGATTCAAGCACTGTCCTGCCTGCTGGTGGACTGGGTTCAGCTCCCAAGGATCATAAGTGCCATGGTCCACCACCGAGAGTCATCCTTAGCTAAGATTTAATTTACTCAGGGGAGCACTCATGTGTTTGCCGTGTCTGTGACCGTCATATGGCTGATAACACCAGTTCCAACAGTTCGGCGGCAGCACTAGGTCTAAGTGTTACAAGCGGAGGATCGGCCAACAGCGGTCTTGCGAATGTCAGCACTAGCAGCTCCTGCTGGTATTTAGTAACCGTTGGGCGCCAGATCGGTGCGTTTAAGGATTGGTAAGCCATTTGTTTTATTCCGTCTATTGTCTTCTTAGTCCAACAAAGGGCCACTGTCTCTCCACTCATCGTCGGAGTACTGGGTGCTTGCTACAGTCGTTACCCCAGCCGTGCAACCACTGAAGCAGCTTTCGCTAGGGCGCAAGAAGCAGGTAACACTCAAATCATCCCCTGAATTGGACCTTCCGTAGTCACCTAGCATACATAAGTACCCGACGTGAACTTCTTGTATTCAATTACGCCTGTTACTTGGTGAATGTCAGCTGTATTTGGTCGCAACTTAGAATGTGATTATGTGATCCCACTCTATATCCACCTACTGTACTGGGACGTTATAAGATCGAACAGGAAAGTGTTGTCTCTTCGAACCTTCAACATGTCTAGCAAAACACAACTCCTGAAACCCAGGGACGTTAACAGCGATAATATACATTCCCCTTCAAGTCAATCAGCATCTGTTATCACCCAGGGTTCCCGTAATGTCCCCGAGCCATCAGGTTTGCGCAACCTTTTGACCACTGAGGGTGATCCAACCTCCACCTTTCCGGCTGGCAGGTGGTGCATAGTAACTCGCTGTATCACCCACAGACCAACAGTTAGCTGACAGGCAATGATAGCAACAACCAAACCACTGACACTGGCACTCCGCAGCATGACCTTTCAGGTGTTCTTATCTCGTATGACATCTGCTGTCAATGGTCTCACAGCAGGTGCATTTGCAAATTACATCTTACTAGCACTACACTCAAGGCTCACTTTCATACCAGCATGTAGGTCATCAGCTTATGGGTGACAGCCCCAAAGATTGTTATTATAGGGTGATAGTCTAGGGTGTAGAGCTTAGGTGGACGCATCTGTATTTAAAGTGTTTAACCCGTCGATTCCATAGCACGAATAAGTTTTGTGGACGCAACAGGTGTTTTATAGGTGAATCAAGCAGTCCAGTGCATGAATTGTCCATGGATGTGGGGAATTTGAAATATGTGTAGAACTGGTGGTGAGGGATGTCCGTCGCATGGAAGGCTGACTTTAGTGAGCCGATTAAAACCACACTTTCTCAACGGACATCCGAGTCATCATTAACGAGACAGTATTGCAGCGTCATCAATTACTTTGGAATACATCGAATCACCATCGGTGATGCCTTCCGCCAATCTCTCTTAAGCCACAAGCTGAAATGTATGCCACAAAGGAGGAATATTAACCAGCTATGCTGCTCAGCGCTTTTCAGTTTCCTTTTATCTGTCCTATGATTGGTCCATTGACTTGATGCTTCTTTTCCTGCTGTCATGCATCACTTAAATATTGAAATATATTACTTCGATAATTAGATGGCATGATTCCATTCGCCTTCCCCACATCGTGAACTTGTGCAAGGTGATGTTGGGGACTACCCGCCTCCGAGTTGATGTGTGTCGCGACACTAATGTGATATTTGTACCTCTAGGATTTCCTAGTCAATGTACACCGGCCACCAGGTTAAGCTACTACATGAACTTGGGCCTCACTATCACCAGGCAATACAACAAAAATGGGAAGAAGACTTTTTTCAACAAGCCTATGCCTGTTGGTTCGATGTCTTTCCTGAGCTTCGAGGTAACAAGGACCATGATGAATTTGAGTGGGCTTTGCGGGTCCGCAAAAGGGTGCATGCACATTTTTCAATGCGAAACTCCAGTCTCATTTCCACCATTTCCATTTCAGCATATTCGGCGTGGATTGAGATGGATCGTGTGGCGGTTTGTCCCAACAAATTGAAGGTGGTGGTTTTGTATACACTAAATCTGGGACCAGCGGTCTACATACACAGATAAAAATGTGTCAGAGCCCTTTCTCAGAGCTTCAAAATCCTTCGCTAGGCTGTAGCACCAGCGAGCAACCCAATGCCACCTACACAACACTACCTTATCATTGGTTTCCCCCAAACCCTTTCTTTGAGATGTTGTCATGGAATGGTCCAACATCTCCCAGTCCTGTAAATAATTATGTATGTCTGCATGGACCTCTTGTATGATCTCGTGCACGGGCTGTGTCTTGTAGCGATGAAGGCGACTGTCCTCGAAGTTGCGTTGTTGTCGAAGGTGCCAGCCATGCAGAGTGTCCACGAGGCGGCTTAAATCCCTTTTTGCAATGTTTGTGGCTTCTGGGGAGTATGGGGGTGGACTGTTGAACTTGGCCAGCCATTTGTCATCGTAATCGGTGTCCTCTAGTGAGTAGGAGCTTTCTGCTGCATAATGAAAGATGGAGGAAGTGGGGAGTGAAAAAGAGGCAGCATTGACAAGCCTTGCAGATAGTTTTGGAGGGAGAAGTGAAGATGCGGTGTTCGAACTAGAGAGGGCTTTGCGACGTTGATAAGTGAGTTGATTTTGTTGACTGCACCTTGCTTTATGGCTGGGACAATGAGTCGGATCAATGAAAATGCTAGGTCGATCCTAAACTTACCAAAAGCTGTCCTTGTACTTATTTCTCTGTGCTTTTCTGGCCTCTGTGCGTTCGACAATGGTGAAATACTTTGCACGTCGTCCCATCAGTCACGGTGGTCATAAACAATGATGCATTAATGATGGCCAAACCAAACACAAAGCATCAAACAGTAATCTTATCTTTGTTTATCAGCAGAACCAGACACAAAACATCATGCTGTAATCTTATCTTTGTTTATCAACTTCATCCATCTTTATCAATCATCGGTCACCTCTGTTCACTTCAGTCGTTCAATTTGCCCCCGATGGCAAAAGCCAAACGAGTAAAATTCATGCAGTATCACGGCCCTGCCATGGCAAAACACAAGCACATTCGCTATGTCATGAAAACAGATGGACGATTGAAGATGAGTTCATCGTTCATCACCGTTAAGCTGGATCGACCCTCCGATGGCTCCAATGGGGACACCGGAAACTTGATTGATGACAAAACCCTCTTGCGAATGGATGATATCCTTTTCAACACAGAAGCATTGGACCTGGCGTATGTGGAGCATCTCGAAGAGGTGGGCATTGAGCAACCTCGGCTGTGGGGCGATTTACCTTCAGTAAGTTTTTGCATCATCAGAACATGCGAATATCTAACCACACAATAAAGATCAAACCACTTCAAGCCTCGTATCCTGAGCATGACACCTTCTTGGCTGAAATTCTACGACATGAAGGGCATGGGCATCCGGCCTCCACAGTGTATGCGAGTTGTCAGGTACTGAAGCCTGAGTTTGAGTGCCAAGATTGCCATGGGCGGCAATTGTTTTGTCAGTCGTGCATTGTTCATGGGCACATGACCAACCCATTACATCGCATTTGGGTGCATTTCCTTCCCTCATACCTAAAATCCGGCTGAGTTTCTTTTCAAGAAGTGGAACAGCATATATTTCAAGTGTATCGGCTTGCGAGAGCTGGGCCTTCGTATACAGCTCAGGCATCTCCCAGGAGTCTTGTGTTCAAATCCAGCCCCTTGTGCTCATGACTCATTTGTTATCATTGACTCTCATATGATCCATACCGTGAATCTTGACTTTTGTGCTTGCACCGGTTCAGTGCAGTCGAAGACTGTTCAACTTCTGCGATCCCGACTTTTCCCTGCGACGGTGGACAATCCACGAACTGCGGTCACCTTTCGTGCATTGGAAGTTTTCGAGCTACTATCATATGTGTCCAAAGTCTCCACCTTCGAATTCTATCATACAGTATCATGCTTGACCAACAATACTGGTATCAATGTTCCCAAGGTGATTCTACAGCAACATCCTAACAATAATCGTTCTCTGACCCTAATTTTGTTAGGATCGATATGAAGCGTTCTTGGTTGTGATTCACGAGTGGCGGTACCTTTGTCTTATGAAGCGAATGGGACGAGGTCACAATTCAAATGGTTTGGCAGCAACAAAGCCTGGCAAGTGCCCCGTGTTGTGCCCTGCATGTCCTCAGCCCAGAAGAAATCTCTTAAAAGGTTGGGAAAGAGCGGCTGAGGAAAAACGGTGAGATATTACTGCTCCTTTTATCCCGTGGTTGTTATACCAGTTACCAGGTGGCTATATGCATTATTCTTGGGTATCGACGCAAACTTCCGTTTGAAGCGCAAAAATGTTTCTAATGACATGGCCAATCCTGATCTAAACAAAGGGTGTGCGTACATTGTGGAGGAGAAAGAGTACAAGAAGTATCTCGCTGAGTACAAGGCAGAAATAGAACCAGTATGTTAAACCCTGATGTTATAATTTGCCTAACACACATTGTAGAAAACAACATGCTCTCGTCACGATGCTGTCCAGCTCTCTGAAACAAACCCCAGTAATGAACACGCATCAACTGGAATCGGGACGATTGAGTGCTCCCGTCATGATATGAAGTGACCGAATGCCGTGGGCGATCTTCAAAAAGGGGAAAGGTACAGTGTTTCATTATTCTATTTATTCATGCTGTTGACAAGATGCGCCAGTAGATATTGCAACATGGATTACATCTTCTATAAGAGTCTTGTTGACTCCAAGATTACAACATTCATTGTATCATATGACATCGCCTGCCAGTGGGCTATAAACCTACGACAATGCATGGATAAGCTTGACCCATCATTTCAAATCTTCAGCGACGGTGTGAAAGTGAAGTTCCTGGTTCCGAAATTCCACCTACCTGCACACATCGCTGCTTGCCGCACTTGGTTTGCCTTCAACTATACAAAGGGTGTGGGCCACACAGATGGCAAGGCCCCAGAACAAGGTTGGGCTGAAGTGAATCCCTTAGCTCCAAGCACCAAAGAAATGGGCCCTGGATTTTGGCACGATACCCTGGACACACATTTTGGGGACTACAACTGGAGGAAGTACATCGGGTTTGGTACGTCATTATCTTTAGTCCTTGGGTGCTAGCTCTAATTTGTCCAGCAGGGACCAGTTTGTTGTGGAAACTGAAGGCAGCAACCTCTGATATGCATGATCATGTTATTGACCACGAGGAGTACCAGTTATCGCTCCCAAAGGCTTCTGTATCCAAGTGGACAGCGGAAGTAGAGGCATGGGAGAAGGATCTGTCATCTCCCAACCCTTTTGAGGTCAATGTAACAAGTGAGTAACCTGCTCCATTTCCTAGGGTTCGATCCTCTGATTATGACAAGCTCCCACACAAGCTTCTATCCATCGAAGTCTACTGGATGCTGAGACACGCGATTTGGCTGCAGGTAACGATTTCATGCTGGACGCTGACATATCTCCTGCGTCGTTAATCGCTCACGGATTGGAACTCGAAGCTGAACAGTACATATATATCTCTCTCTAGCAGGGAAGTCGTGTTGATATCAGCAAACTAGGCACATTCTGAAGGTCAAGGTGAGCAAGGTGTGGCTCCATTCCCAGGACCGCCAGATTATGCGATTCCAGATATGCAGCAACATCCTCCAGTGCAAAAACAACGTGTGGAAGGAAAAACAACGAATCTATATTCCAAGAGTTATGATACTACAATGTTTGTGGCTCGACAAAGCTCAGCCATGTCCACTGTATGAGGTTCCACTGTGGCTTCTGTCGCAAATCGGCACTAAGGTCATTTTTGATTGCTGGCTGGCTGAAATGGAGTGGGCATTGCGGGTGGGGCAGGCATACGAGTCACTTGATGAACTCCGCAGTAATCTACAAGTCCAGTCTCACCTCTATCGTGTCAAGGATCGTTTTGTACGGGGACAAACAGCTAACACGAGGGCTAGGAATACCATCAATGTTGTTCAAGCACGTATTGACGCCAGCGGGGAAGGGTACTGTGCAGCACATGCAGTGCTGGTTTCATTGGCTCCACTGTTGGGGAAGACTGGCTGGGAAGGACAACTGCGGCCTCTGGAGGATGCAGATAAGCGCGAGATCGCTGAGCCTGAAGGGCCAGTATCAGAAGGGAAGAGGACCTTGTCATGGATCTGGAAGACGGTTGGCGTTGTCGGTGTGAAGGACGACAGTTTGTTACATGACTCACTGTGTGTTGAGTGGTGTAAGTCAAGAGCGCGTGTCATGCGCTTCACAGAAGAGGTCGAATTGTTGCAGGAGGAGATGGAATGTGTACTTCGGTACCTCAAGTGGCAGGAAGACTGGTGGATTGTGAAGGGAATTGGCACAGGTTGGCAAGATTTAACTGAAGCAAGAGCTGAAGGTCTGCGTGCATATGCAGAGCGCCAAGCTGCATTACATTGGTCACTACGAGAACACTTCACTACACTCTGGAAGGATGTTCCTTTCTTCGTTTCCCTTGCCCATGAAGCTATTTCCTATGGACTCCCAGATACAAACCAGGCTCCAGTTCAATGATATCTTGGTACCTGTGACAATAAATACTTAATATAGGTTACTGTACTCTCAGCGAAAAGTACTTCAGACTGATAGAAACTCATGCATCATTCTCCATGTGCAGGTGATGCATCACTCACTCAAATGCGGAATAATGCATCACTCAGGCAATGCATCGCTTGCTGGGTGGTACCAACTAAGGAAAGTAATGCATCATGCATGGAGAGTGATGCATCACTCACTGAGACCAACTGAGGAAAGTAATGCATAACCCGTCTACAGGTACAGGCGGTGATGCATTACACACGGGACCCAGGTTAGTACCAAATATGGACAGTAATGCATCACCCGTCCAAGACAAAGTCACTCTAGGAGTGATGCGTCACTAGCTAGGGCTGAGGTAATCGCGGTGCAACGAGGAAAAGTCTCGGTTGAATGTCCACTGGAAGAGTAATGCATTACTTGTTACGAGGCCAAGCATGGGATGGGACAAGTAATGCATCACCCTTTGCGGGTCGAGGGTTGATGCATCATTTGGACGAGGTCTACTATTTAGTGATGCATTACAAGTACGAGTACAAGATGGAGTTGATGCATCACTTGGAATGAGGTCTAATATTTAGTGATGCATTACAAGATGGAGTGGGAAGGGGCAGGGGCAGTTGGGGGCAGGATATCTAGTAATGCATTACGAAATGGAGGGGAAGGGGCAGTTGATGCATTATTTGGGCTAACGCTCATGAGCATTCATTGATGCACCAATGTCCAATGCTCATCAGCATTCATTGATGCATTAAAACAACAGGATCGGCTGGACAGAAAGCCGCAACCAGCGGTGAACAGTGGCAAGGCTATCAAGTCCAAGAATCAGCTCCAGCAACTCAAGGCTAAGCTGAAGAAAGTCATGCATGTTTAACAGGTTTTACAAGTGGCAGCATACTTACTTTTTGCCCTGTTTCTCTAATCTATTGTGTAGAACGGCGCTTCAGACGAGAAGACAGTGAAAAGGGGAAATGTTATGAACCGCGAACAGGCAAGGAAGGACGAGGTCGTAGGAAGGATCGGATACAGCTCAGCAGTACTGGGGACAGCGTGGGAATGTGCACTGAGGACTTAGCTGATGTTGGGCGGATGCGGAGCTATGCTAAACACACGGTCTTGGCTTCAACCACTTTCCCAATAGGGTTGCGCCTCTTGTTCAGTATCTGGGTGGACTGTAACTTCGGAGCGAGAACTGTGGCTGTCGTGTGCACACACGTGAGAGCAGAGCGTGAGTAGAGCGGATGAGCGTAGACGAGCACAATGTGAGCGCGCGCGGGTTGCGGCAAGAGATGAACTTTAAAGAGAACGGGAAGAAAGTGTTCGAAGTCGGTTTGATTTTCGATTAACAAGTGAGTTACAAGGAACTAAGCTACATTGTATTTAAGCTATGTAGGAAGAGTGGCACTCCATGCGCGGAGCGGCGTAGCTCGGTTAACCATACTTAAAATAAAAGATAACGATGAGCGAATAGAAGGGCGGATAATAAAAGCGTGAGTGAGATGGTACTGAACAAGTAAGAGGACAAATGCGAGAATGTATTGGGATGCGCAGATTGTTCGGCGAGGGGGTAATACCACATGGGCTTGCGATGGCATGGAGACAAGATAGTATTGACGACCGAGACGAGCGCGAAGGTGCGAGAGCGAGGAAGCGGCACAAGCACGATAAGCGAGAGCGAGAGTGCACGCGGTCAATGACGAGCGAGTGTGCGCTCCATGCGCGGACATACGCGTGCGGGTTGCGCTCGAGTGCGCATGGATGTGCAAAGGCGTAGCACCTACGGAACGATGTTGCATGATTATCTGGAGTCAGGTAAGGGTTATGGAGCATGGTTGCACGGGACATAACAGGAAATGAGCATGGAGTGGATTCATCTAATCTCATGTACGTATCTGAGCAGTTGGATGTCAAAGACGCCACAGCAGATACCAGTATTTAGTAAGCGGTGTAGCCTGTACGCAGCGTGGGGGTCACAGTGTATCTAGTAGGATCGCCTCGGGAACCTTCCACTGGAGGCGCCACGCGGGTGGTTCCTCATGGTCATGTTAAGTACCAGCCACTGTAACTCTGTACCATGTATGTTCTTAGGCACAACAATCTTCATTCATACCTCTGTATCTACTATTGCCTCCCCTGGAGTCGGTCATAGATCAAGAGAAGACTGGAAGTGCATGGCGGGATTTCTTGATATAGCACGTTCGGGCTTCTTTCATGATTGCTGATCGACCAATCACCAGCTGAATAAAATGGCCCTCCTTTCAAAACCTTTCAGTATTTTTAGAATGTGACCATAAAATTACAAAGAAAATGTACATAAACTCA
>QMFE01045078.1:0-13899 GCA_003314665.1 Tricholoma sp. MG77 | reverse complement strand
CAAATGGATGAATTTAAATAAGTTTATATTTCAAATGTTCTATGGTTACTGAGTAGCCTATTGAAAACCCACCTGGAGTGGATGAATTGTCTACCATGTGGTAAAAATGACAGGGTATGAAATGTGCCATTTTCGACATGAATTTCATCACCTTTGTTTGTACATTTAAAAAATGAGAATGATACCATGGCATTATATAATTACTGGCTGATAGGTTAACCTCTCTGGGATGAAATTCATTCCCTCTCTGGATTGTATTTATTCCCTCCAGGTATTATATTCAATACTTGTAGACACTAATAATGGTATGAATTTACATATATAAGAGGGGGGAATTGGGGTGTGAATTTCTGGCATGGGGGGGTCCACAGTGAGTTTCATACCTGACCTCTATAGGATATATTAATAACCAAGGCATCAGTGGATGGAACTCGGGCCCAGGAGAACTTCATACCTCAGTGTAACCAAGGAGATGTTGGTACGATTGACCAAAAAGCATCTCTTTGCCAAATTCCAGGAGCGATGCCAGTGCAGCCTCACAATGCACAGCACCCATAAAGGGAATGGAAAAGTCGACTAGCTCTTCATCCTTCCAGTCTTCCTTGAGTAACTTGGAAAATCGCAAGCCAACACATTTGGTAACGTCTCCAGACAGTGAGATGGCCCTCATGGCTGCCCAGATGGTCGTTTGCTCATCCTCTGTGAAGGAAAGCTCCTGCATCATTTTCTTCAGGCCCATCCAGGATACCCTCCTTGAGTATGCTTAAAAATGACAAGAGGCAGTTTGAAGGGCTCCTTCCCCAGCAAGAAGGTACAGTACTGCTCCAAGACCCGCTGTGCTCTGAAGTGAGTAACCTGCATGTATCCATGTCTGGTACACATCACCTGTGTCCTTGGCACAATTACCTTCCAAATCTGCCTTTGCCTCCGCATCCTCACCAACCTGTTCTTCTTTATGCCCTGGAGTGCCTTCGCATAACCAAGCAAAATTGCGAGAAGGAGCTGGTGAACTGAAGACAGTTGGATTCATTGTAGATGGTAAAGGGATGATGCTTCCATTCTATACATGCAAGTTTTAGTTTGCTCAAACTCTTGAGCTCATCGGGAAAGTAGCTCTCTTGGACTAAGGTCAAGCCCTTGTGTGAGAAACAATCCTCCAAAGTGGTGACCAGGTCATGGTCATTAGCCTTGGGGAAGCGGTCAGCGACAAGATCCATACACTCTTTGTGGCGGCTTTTGTATACATCCTCCACATTTCTGGTACAGTTGTGTAGATGATAAAGTGCACCAATAAACCACCATTGGGTAACGTGTTCATTCATCTTCCTCCAGCAACTAGCTAGGAGATAGTCAAAAAACCTGTCACTCAGGTCTTGCCACGCGATGGGGCCCTTCTTGGTCAAGGCTCCATATCTGTTCATATACTGGTGCACCATTGCAATGTGATTCATAATAGCATATGGTGGGCCATCCTGGGAGCCTTGACTGGGTGGCATGAGGCATGAAATATGGAAGGCGAGAGGTAAGGACTTACATTGTCTCCAAAAGGTATTTCTCCCACTGTGTATTACCAGCCTTCAATCCAAGATCGACAGGTTTCTCAGGAATGCGGAGGACACAGTCGACCTCCTTAGGTATCCTTGCTTTCTGGTGTGAATTCTTGATGACCATGATATCAAAAAGGCTTGGTTTTGTTTTGTTATCTGAAAGCACCAAAAGGACCTCTTGTGATGGAACGAGGTCTGTTGTTGCAATATTTTTGCTATCCATCACCAAGATGGAAGCAACTGCATTGAGAACACTGTGGTGGGTGATTCAACCACAATATTCGTCTTCAATCATGGCATCGATCTGCTTACCATGGGTCTTAAGCGTTGGGAGACCATGATTAATTGTAGTGGCGATGAGAAGAAGTGTCATAATATGACGGAAATCACTGCACTGCTTGTCCATGGCTGCAGTGGACTCAAAGCCTGAGGGAGCTCTGGATGCCCCCAGAAGCTCTGCTGCCAACTGATTGGAGGCCTGGGTGGTTTGAAACATTGTTGAACAATAAGAGAAACAAAACAAGGAGCTTGAGTGGGCAGAACATGAAAGCCTTGGCTGCTGAGGTTCAACTTCAAGTTCAGTAAACCCTCGCACATTGGACCTAAGTTGAACTTGAAGTTGCCAAGATGACATCAGATGTACTGTGAGACTCTGACCAATAACAGCCACCATATGGAGCTGAGAAATGACATCAAGTGGTGGTGACCAATGCTCAGTAAGTGTGACTCCCAGTCACTTGTATGTCACAACCTGTCACCCCCAAACCTTGAGACATGTATCCTCTACCTTCCACAACATAAATATATGGGGTTTTTTGCATTGCTTGTCATCAAATATATCATACACATCATACACCATAGATTATGACACAAAATTACAATTTATTGCTGCTGGATGGGCACTTCTGCTGCCAAATTCATGCCAAAACAATGGCCCAAACTTGCATTGGATTCAGCTCTTCAGGAACTCATAGTGCACGTCACAGGTAACCCATGGATTACTTGACCTCTACCCGCACCCACACCCGCATGAAACCCGTACCCGGGCTCATGGGTTATGCGGGTAACATGGGGTATGGCTATAGGTGTGCTAGGTATGTCTATGATGTCCTCCAATTATCTTGTATAACACTAACTCATTCCTTCTGTAGTACACATCCTTCTCATACCCCATCAAAAACTCAAACTATCCGATGCTCATCCGTTTTCAAACCGTTCGCTTAGTTATTCGGGATCTGGGACCCCAATAGGTATGTTTATAATGTCATACAACTGTTTTGTATAAGGCTAACTTGTCCCTTTTGTAGTACCACTCCTCCTCATCCACCAATCAAAAACTCGAACCATCCGATGCTCATCCGTTTTCAAACCGTTTGCTTAGTTATTCAGGATCTGGGACCCCACTAGGTATGTTTATTATGTCCTAGAACCGTTTTGTATAAGACTAACTCGTTCCTTCTGTAGCATCACTCCTCCTCATCCACCACATCAAAAACTTGAATCATTCGATGCTCATCCGGTTTCAAACCGTTCGCTTAGTTATTCGGGATCTGGGACCCCAATAGGTATGTTTATAATGTCATACAATTGTTTTGTATAAGGTTAACTTGTCCCTTTTGTAGTACCACTCCTCCTCATCCACCCATCAAAAACTCGAACCATCCGATGCTCATCCGTTTTTAAACCGTTTGCTTAGTTATCTGGGATCTGGGACCCCACTAGGTATGTCTATGATGTCCTACAACCATTTTGTATAATAGTAACTCATCCCTTTTGTAGTACCACTGCTCCTCCCCATACCCCATATCAAAAGCTCACACCATTTCTATAGTTATTAGTGTGCTAGTAGTAGGTAAATACCACGTAAATAACTACTTAAATAATGACATGAGTACTTCGAACATACCCGCCAAACCCGTGGCACGGGTACAGGTTGGGTATGGGTAACTTACATCAGACCCCGACCCACACCCGCACAGGTTTGCAAACCCGTGACGTGCACTAGGAACTCAATTTTATGACTTGCTTAAGTGGTGAAAAATGATCAGAATCGAATTCCGATCATTTTTCACACTTAAGCAAGTCATGAAATTGAGTTCCTGAAGAGCTGAATCCAATGTAAGTTTGGCTGCTAAATTGGCTGTCAAGGGTGTTGTCAAATAAGTACAAATAGTGGAGCATCCATACCATGCATTTGCCTCATGGCCTCACCACCTCTTTTCCTTGTCCCTCCATGTTCTAAATACCTGACCATCCTATATACAAGCTTGGTTCCACTGCAAAGTCCCCATTCTACATAGAAATTGATCCACTATTAGTATTACAGATTTGTTATAACTTTACATATCAAAATGTGAAATAATTATAGCCTGACCTTATCTCAGACATGCCAAAGCCATCAAAGCAATCTGCTGCAAGAAAGGCAAACAATGCTTCATATCATGCAGGAGCAATGGATGGCCAAGAATGGCAATCACCTGAGGCTTTTACTGCAATTCAAAAACTGGCACCATCACTTCCACATCTCAAGCCACTTCTAGTGGCATTTTTTGAAGGGGCTGCACAAACATGGAAGCAATTTACATCAGAATTTGCACCTGGAGGTCTCATTGATGAGGCAACTCAACAAGAATGTGTTGGAATAATGATGAGCTGGAAGTATTCTTATGGCTGAGATAGTGATTGTAAAGCACAGAGTTGGACGTCTCTCATTCTCCTATAGTATGGCCTACATATGTTACATACTATAAATAGGCCTAGGGAACTAATACTCGGACCGGGCTTGGATTGCCCAATCCCAACACTCCCCTTCAAGCCAAGCATGGTTTGAGTTGTGGAATGGTTAAATCTATGAGAGAGTTAAAAGATTGTCATTCAGGTGCATCAAAACCTCTGTGTGGTGGAAAACCCTGTGGGTGAAAACCAACTCACACGCAAGGAAAGCTACTGAGTTATCATAATGGCTGAATCCCCATCTCTGCCCTATGTCATGTAAATTTTGGCCTCGGTAGTGCCTTGGTTAATACATCTGCTGTTTGTTCAGGGTCACGACAGTTTTGAATATTCAGGATTTTGTCGGTTACTAAATCTCGGACCCAGTGATGGCACAACGCGATGTGTTTTGATCGTTGATGAAATTGAGGATTATGTGTCAACACTACAGACCTGTCGTTGTTGCCTTTAATTTCCGTTGGATAATTCTGAGTGAATCCGAGTTTGCCGTACAAGTTTCTAAGCCATGTTGCCTCGCGGCCTGCTTCTGATAACGCGACATATACTGCTTCCGTGGAGGAAAGTGCGATCATGGTTTGCTTCTTTGATTTCCATGTGATGGCTCCCCCTGTTGCTAGGAAGACATAGCCAGTAGTGGATTTGTGGTCATCAGCGTTCGCAAATGAGGCATCTGCATAACCATGGAAGAGGTTGTTGGTTTCAGTCTTGTCTTGGGATTTTCAATAAGTTATCCCTAGATTTTTTATACCCGCAAGGTACCTGAGTATCCGCTTTATTGCACCATGGTGTTGTAGGCCTGGGTTAGCAGTGTAAGCAGCCAGTTTATTTACTGCAAAGCTGATATCCAGTCTCATGGAATTTGATATGAACTGTAGACACTCCAGTAATTTTACAAATGAATTGCTACGATTTAATTCGTTTTGATCTGGGTTTGGTATGAGCTTGATATTGGGATCCATAGGTATAGTGACAGGGTTCGCATCGAGCATTTCTTCCTTATGGAGAACATTCTCAATATATTTTTGTTGAGAGATAGTAATTGAGTTGTTGGTACGTGTTACTTCAATGCCAACGATTTTATGCAGTTCTCCTAAGTCAGTGACTTCCCATTCAGAGTGGAGCACATTCTTCATATGATCCATCATTTTATTGGATGAAGCAAAGAGCAGTGAGTCGTCCACCCAGACGGTCAGGATTCCAAAGTCACCATTGTCACGTCGAATATAAGCACATGGATCCGATATTAAGCATTGGTATTCGTGATTCTTGAGTTTACCATCAAGTTCATTGTTCCATTTGTGTCCAGCTTGTTTAAATCCATATAATGGCTTGACTAGCTTACAAACTCGGCCCGTTCCATCTCCACATTCTTCAGGTTGTTGCATATAGATAGTTTCATGCAAAGTGCCGTTGAGGTACGTGCCTTTGATGTCCATTTGTTGTAGTTTAAGATTTTTCCTTGGTACTAAAACTAGAATTGTGTGCAATGTGTCCATTCTGACTACCGGCGAAAATGTTTCCATATAATTGTAACCGGGGCATTGGGCGCATCCTTTAGCCATGAGTCTTGCTCTGTACCGGGTTACTTGTCCTTCTTTATCATGCTTTTTGATGAAGACCCATTTATTTGCGATTGGGATTGCATCCGGTGGTTTATCAACAAGTTCCCAAGTCCCCTTCTCTTTCAATAAATCTAGCTCATTTTGTATGGCAATTTCCCATTCAGGCCAGTCAGGGGAATTCTTGGCATCCTTAAGACTAGTTAGTTCGTCTCCAGCTATAATTGCATAAGCTTCTTCCATTGTCAGGGAATTATTCTCATCTTCCTCGTCTGGAAAAGGATTGTGAAGGTTTTTGTAGTCAATATGAATTCCACGTGTTTTCCGCGGTTCATTAATATCATTGTCCCCCTCAGTTTCATTCCACTTACACTTCCTATTGGGCTCAAGGTTCCGAGTTAAATCATCAGAATCTGTTACACCCAAATTTGGCGGTGTGCTACCTGCAGGCTCCCCCTCACTCGGAAAATTGGGTGTCATATTGATGTCCTCAGGAGGTGTGGGAAATTCTGGAGGGTTAATATTATGGAAGTTGCAAGAGGTAAGTACCTTGCATGTTTCCACATTATAATATTTGATTGCATCAGCGCCATCATCGTAGCCGACATATACCCACCATTTTGATTTTGGCTGCATTTTTCGATCTACTTTTTGTCCTTGTAATAAGACCCAAACAGGTGCTCTGAATTCTTGTAAATGAGAAATGTTTGGTTTCCTATTGAACCATCCTTCATAAGGTGTCGAGTTCGGCAGATGTTTGGTGTATGATCAATTTTGGAGATAAGCGGCGTGCAGCACCACATACTCCCAAAGAAATTTGGGAAGTTGGTTGGCAATAATCATTGCTTGCGACAGTTCAACAAGCGTTCGGTGCGGTAGGGTAAGCAGGGGTTCTAGTTCAGGTTGTCGAATTCTCCAGGTGACAGGTACGGGTGGTCCATAAAAGGTAGTGAATGCGAGTTTGCACGAGAAATGGGGGAGAGTGTGGCCGTGGGTGGTGATCGATGGATCTCGTCGCTGTAAACAACTACGAGTAGTCGTCGAGAGAGAATAACTAATAGAAAAAGGGTGGAACTAGATCAATAGACCAATTCTAGTTAAGGAATGTGAGAGGGGGATCAGAGTGTTGCAGGACTCGATTCTCGAGAGACCTGTAAAGCAAAAGATCAACTTAAAAGACCAAAGACTCAATACTACACCTCTGTGTGCAGCAAACTCGGTCCTCTCTTGTAGAGGACAAACTTAAAGGAACGGGGCGTAAAACGAGAGGGAAAGATTTCGATACTGCATTCGACAGGTGGCAGGTCACCTAAATACAAAATGCGAGAGAAAACGGAACCGCATGCATGCTCTTGCACCGGTCTGACTGCAGGTACAGAATATAAACTAATTTAGAAGGAAAGAATTGTTGCGTTGCATGTTATAATAAAGATCTTGAGGAAATGGAAACTAAACGGCCTCGGACAAGTGCACTCCAAAAACTAGGGTCTAGGCAATGGCTCGGGGAGGTGATCGTGGGCCCATGAGTCTTATTGACGTGCATCGCCTGCCTCCTTCAAGCGCGAGACTTGCAGGCTGTGACACTCAACCCTACGTCCCAGGCCCCAGAATCCAGAGATGCACCTGTACGGCAGAGAAAGGACTGGTAGACACATAACATAGCACACCAAATGTCAAACAGTTAATTAAACGCATTGAATACGAAGCCCATATTGCCAAGAGTTGTCGATCAAGAAACTCTTCCTCGGCTATCCGTTCAGTGCTTGATCCGAGAGGTGGACCTGAGAAACTTGATGAAAGTAGTCAATTCTGCAGTGGGGGAAGGGATCTCAAACTGCTGGAAAACCAGTCAATTCAGTAATGAAAGATTAAAGCTGAGATAAAAGCATGAAGTGAGAAATATATAACTTGAGGTTGCATCAAGGTTTGAGTAAGCATCTGAAGTAAGTAAACACCTGTAAACAAATCAATGGGGAACCAATCCGAACTGTAGGGTCTACGAGCAGAGCTTGTAGCCCTGCAACATCGGTTCATCTGTTCAGCCACGCCATTCTGTGAAGGTGAATATGGTGCAGTATAGCAAATTTCCATACCATTTTCCTTACACCAACGTTCCAACTTCTCGTTTATGAATTCTTTCCCACAATCAATCTGTATGCCCTTAGGATTTCATCTGTGGGTTTTCAAGTGGGCCAAATAATTAATTACTGCTTGCACCGTGTCAGATTTTAGCTTGACACATTTGATGGTTACAAATCTCTTCGTGTCATCCACAAATAGCAAGTAGTATTGATGGCCATTGATAGATTTGATCAGGTACTTTCCCCATAACTCAATATGTGATAATTCACTGGGGTCGGTATTCCTCTTTGATGATTTCAGAAAGGGCTCGACATGTTGCTTCACTTCTGTGCATGTGATACAGTCAGTTTTGGGTGAAAGTTCATCAACGTTGAAGCTGTCGACCATTTTTCTGTCAAGTAATTTTTAAGCCCAGTGTATCCCACATGTCCAAAGTGTCAGTGCCATGTTTCCCATGTAGGCAGTGTATTATTACTGATGAATGTGTGATCGTGTGGGATGTTGATGTTGTGTGGTTTTTGTAAGGTCATCTTCATCCTATATAGATGGTTGTGGATTTTATTTTCTTGCACAATTGGTGTTCCAGCTCTCATGATGAGTGTAATTTCGCCATTTCCACTGATATAGCGTCCACCAGCCGTGTCCCATCACCCCAACAAAATTAAATTATTTTGCGTTCCAGGCACATGTAGAACACTTTCCAAATGGAGAATATAATTAACACCATTGCATGTTGAATTCAATTCAACAGTTCCTTGGCCTGCAATATTTGCCTCTTTACCGCCTACACCTGTTATGGAACTATTTCCCAAAGGTGTGTAATTGATAAAAGCTTTGCACTGATGCATAACATGCAACATTGTTGCTGAATCGGCTAACCAATCATAAAATATCAATCGCTCGTCATTTCCATCAGCGTTACAGGTGTCGTATGTTTCAAAATTAAGGAGTTCCTCTTCTATTGGGAACATGATGTGTTCCTCGACTATATTGGATTCATCCACCTTCTTTTTATCCTTCTCTTTACTCTTCTTCTTTCCCCAACAATTCTTCGTGTAGTGTCCAATTTTCCCGCACTTCTGACATTTGTTGCCATCAAATTTGCGGCATTTGCTCGACCAATGTCTGGTGCGTTTGCAATGATCACAATAAGGTTTGATGGAGGATTTACTAGTGCCATTAGCGTTCTGGGTTTTCACCAGATTCACACTTCCATTGGTACCATTTTTTTTATTCCTGTTATGAGATCTAGTCAAACAAATCTTATATTCCTCTCATAATAAACCAATGAGCATGTCAGATGATAGCTGTTGCTTAGGATCGGGATCGTTGGGGTCGTTAGCATTCTTGTAGTAAGGTTTGACATAGGTTTGCCACGATGAAGGTAAAGACGCCAAAATGATCGCTTTGAAGCGCATGTCGGAAATATGAAATTCGGCATTGGGGAATTTGTTGATGTGATCTCGATATGATTTGAGAGTGTCAAGATGTTTTAGGAGGTCATCGACATCTTGTAGCTTGGTCTCGTATAACAGGCACTTAAAATGATTTACGGTTTGATGCGCCTTGTTTTCGTGAGTAACTGAGAGTGCCAAAAACATTGCTTCAGCTGTTGATTTTGATCCGACGTGATTCATCTGAGATGAAGTGACGTTATGGATAATGACTTGCTAAGCCCATGTGTCATTTTTGTCCCAGTTACAAGCACCGATGGGATCGCTAAATTCAGCTGGTCGCTTCACATCACCGGTGACGTACCCAGTTATGTCGCAATTGATAAAGACTCTCAGCATTCTCTCTTTCCACTCGTGCCAGTTTTCGTCCATCAAATGATCATGGTCCGTAATCTTGTTTACATTTGAATATTCTTTAGTACAAATTAAATTGATGCGAGGTGTACCATCATCAGAAAATTCGTCACCAGTGGATTGGGGATTCTGTCTGGTGTGGTAAACCCTTTTTGCACGTTTAGGGGTTTGCGCTTGCGCTTGCTCAGGAAAAATATCCATGATATGTTGGTACTGGGTTATTTAAATATGAGAATATCCAGGGCCCATAACCTGTTGGAATAATGATGAGCTGGAAGTATTCTTATGGCTGAGATAGTGATTGTAAAGCACAGAGTTGGACATCTCTCATTCTCCTATAGTACAGCCTACATATGTTACATACTATAAATAGGCCCAGGGAACTAATACTCAGACTGGGCTTGGATTGCCCGATCCCAACAGAATGTGATTTGGCATGGATGCTTCCTACCAATGACATCAAGGGGGCACCAGGATTGAAAAAAAAGACCTGGGGTCAATTTTTTGCTAAGGGCATTTTAGGGTGGACTAACTAATGTAATCAGGCACATATCCAAATATAGTAATATGACATCATCTGCATTGGCACTTCCCCCCGCGTCCTTGCCCTGATGCCTCACAAGCCATGCACACCCAATTTCATGGCTCTTGCTCAAGTTCTACACACTGAAGGTGATACTAGATACATAAGGTGAGTCAGAAGATGGATCAGCACCCATGATACAATGTACTTACCCACTGAGTCTCGCAGCCAGCTTGTTTGCATTTGAGGACCCCACCCAATGAACCATCAAGGACTAATCTGCATAAACACCCATTCAGCATGTCCACGAGTTGTCACGGAACCCGTTTATGC
Source organism: Tricholoma sp. MG77 (assembly GCA_003314665.1). Classification (NCBI taxonomy): domain Eukaryota; kingdom Fungi; phylum Basidiomycota; class Agaricomycetes; order Agaricales; family Tricholomataceae; genus Tricholoma; species Tricholoma sp. MG77. The sequence continues at coordinate 3,314 of QMFE01045078.1, read as the reverse complement.
TTTGACCGCCCAGATTCCTCAGGAATTTCAGGTTCAGTTGCCGCTGATATGTGATTTACTTCATTGGATGATGTCACACCCACTCTTGTGCTTGCGTTTGCAGTGTTCACGCTGTTTTCACCACTACTTTTGGTTGTTTCATTGTTATTTTCACTGCCACTTTCAGTTGTTCAGTTGTTCTGTTGATTAGACATGGTAAGCAATCTTCACTGTTATGAGATAGCTGTTTTATAGCCTCTATTGGGGCTGAACCACTCCCCATACCATCTGTAGGTCCTATAATATGCTTTTATGTACTTAATTTTGCATTCTGAGGCCCTGTTCTAGAGGCATCCTTTTTTCGCACCCTGAGGCTGGACTAACTAACTGGGTACCGGTATGGGATTCCTGGGCCGGTGCCCCCTTGAATGACATCAATGAAGGTGCCTTGGGATCATTTCTGTAAGGGCAAGCAATAAGAGGAGACTCAATCAGAGAGAAGGGGCACTAAAGCATGGCCAGTATATTGCTATAAGCAGAGGAAATCCTAATAATAATGAACTAGAGAACTCTAACTACTCCAACTGTCCGAATAAGGCTATGACAAACAATAACAAACATGTAATGTAATGATAAGGAATAAAAGAATAAGTCCATGACTATGGAGTAGGATAGTATGTATATAGAATGGGGATGGGTATCTTACCCAGAGGTTGTCCCCTTACAATTCTGTGTTATGATGCATTGACAACCACAGTTGACATTGATTGGATATAATGCACAAGCAATGTTTTTCCATAATGATACCAAGGCTTTTATGGAAAAGTATTTTGTAGAACCTGAAAACTACAAATTCATTGATGCTGCAGCTCAAGAAATGACAGCAAATGATAAAAAGAGGAGACATGAAATTGTACAACACACAGAGGCAAAGATTATGCAGAAACAAGCAAAAAGAGAGAAGCAGAAACAGAATGCAGATGCTACAGCTCAATGTATTGCAGAAATTTCTTTGATTCTTGACAAGAAAAAGATCACAGCTCTGAAGGGGCAAAGTTCAAAGAATCAGTTGAAGGATTTCAAGTTAGCTGAAGCTCCAAATTTGAAGGGAATAACAGGCAACACAAAAGTAAATGATATCAGGGCAGGATTGTCTAAGGCAATAGATCTGTACAAGTCAGGAGAGTGGAAAATTCGCAATGATGGAGCACTTGATGAATCAGAGTCTGGAGAAGAGTTTGACATGCCAGAAGATGATGATGGAAATGAATCTTGGGAAGATGAAGCATAAAGCAGCTGTCTTAATTGGAGTATTTAATGGCAATTACATGATAGGTGACGACCTATCCAGGTATTGATAATAGAAATTATTGTATTTAATATTATAATCTGTACAATATGCCAGTGCATACTGCAAGTCACACTGACTCACAGTAAGTGAACAGCTTATGAGATTGAAATACATGACTTAGTTGCTTAATTCAATTGAGATTGCAACATATTCATGTACCAATACATAATACTTGTGTTTTGTGCCACAAAGTCTGGCATGTTGAGGCTACAAACTGATTTACAGCAGTTGTTTCAAGGTTTGTGACGCTTTGTGACAAAGCGTCACATGTCAAGCTTCCGTGACCATCACAGGGATTGGACACCCCCACATCAAGATTCGGATCTGAGATTGTCCATGTGCCAGGGCAGAACTCAATCCAACCCATTGAACTTGAATGCCACTGCCAGCAGGTGCCTTAGACTTGCAATTGAAAGATGACAATGTCAGATGAATAGCAACCCCACTGGTTTTGGGAGTGACCAGGAAAGGTGTTAGGATTTATTCCACAAGGCTACATAGCCTTATGGAATAAATCCTAACATAAAATAACTCCTGTAACCAAAAGGTCATTCAAATAATAAATTATGTAATAACTGATTCTGCTGTACTTCTTCTAAGACAGCTAATAGGAGAATCATGACAAATAGGGGAGAAAATTCCACTATGTAGTCTACCAGCCTGATAACAACGGTCATAGGGGAGTAAAAATACCTGTACATAGCCTTATGGAATAAATCCTAACAAAAGATGGAGAAAATGGGTAACGATCCTAAATAGTTTTCCTGCAGCTGTAGTACCACCGTGACCTCGGCATTTTGGAGCACTGCCACTATCATTATAGTAATATCAATCGACCACATGACACTGATGAATTAGTTCCACTGTAACTATTCGCAGGAACATTTTTCCCACAATGCATACATTTCATGTTGGGCTAATCTTAGGCCCTATCAGGCTCAGGCTATTGGCAGTCACAGATTTTTGGCTGGGAAGCATCACAACAGCATGATAAAAGCATGACAATGCACATAGTTTGAGATAAAAATGTAAAACAATGTTCTAAAGGTCCTACTAGTATATGCAGTAGATCATGATACTTTCATAGTCAAGGCTAAAATGATGACAGGTACAATAATGACAGTTAGAATAACAATGGTAGGGCACATCCACGTCTCCTGTGTTTGCGTGGATGTGGACAATTAGCTATAACATCTGCAAGTGAGCAGTATATAAAGATAGTTGGAACATTGGATATACCTAAATCATCCAAGTCGGTCAGATCACTTTCATCATCACTGCTTGATTCACTTTCATCGTTGTGGTCTGAGTAATACTTATTAGGAAAGCTTTGGCAGTTCATACACTGCTGAGTTGCTGAACAAGTTCATGGCACTGTACATGATAGCGTTTGTTGCAGGTTCACTACAGGGTGGCAGTGGCTACAATGTTTTTCAAGTTTTTTGTCAAGTCCATGCAGCTCACCCATCATAGAAAATAATGAAAGGCCAAAATTCTTGCATTTTTCCCTACGAACCTTTTCTGCAGCAAGCTCGGCTGCCAATGATCCCTTGGTGTAACTCGCCTCATTTTGAAAGCCATGCTCCACCCATCGAAATGGACCGCCGGCTGCATATTGCGTGAAGGAGTAGTGGGTCTCATGAGGTTGGATGGCAACATTTGAGTGGCTGACTGTTATGTCCCATGCAACCACGCTCCATAACGCCTACCCAACTCCAGAAAATCATGTTAACATTGTTCCATAGGTGCTACGCCTTCGCACATCCATGCGCACTCGAGCGCAACCCGTGAGCATACATCCGCGCATGGAGCGCACGCTCGCTCATCATCGACCGCGCGTGCTCTCGCTCTCGCACCTTCGTGCTCATCTCGGTCATCAATACTACCTCGTCTCCATGCCATCGCAAGCCCATGTGGTATTACCCCCTCACCGAACAATCTGCGCATCCCAATATGTTTCTGCATGTGTCCTCTTACTTATTCA
>QMFE01045071.1:0-16143 GCA_003314665.1 Tricholoma sp. MG77 | reverse complement strand
TTAATGGCGGAGTGTTAATCGTTGATCAAATCTGTCTAGTCATACCGGACCCCCGCCAATTTCCAGATGTAGTAGTAAAGACTTCTTTAATCCAACATCTAAGATTTACCCCAGTATACTAGCTTTATAGCCTTGACAGTCTGTCATTACATAGTCTTTATAGACTCCCTGTGCCCTTGTGGCCCCTGGTGCCTTTGTGCCCTCTGTGTTTCCTCTTCTTCTGGGTCTTGCCCTTATGGCTCTGGTGCCATGTCTGGGACAAAATCTTTTTTTCAAAAATTCAGAATTTTATATACCACATGTATATATATGATGTTCTTCTGTAGTGTAGTGGTTAAATATATGTTCTTGTTGAATTATTTTACCTGGAAACCTGGGTTCAAGTCTGGCAGTTGCCAATATTTTTTTTCACTCAATCTTCTACAGCATACATTGTTGTCATGTAGTACAAGGAGTATTTAATGTGCATATTCTTGCTATGTTTCAACATTCATTCAGGTATTATTGTTCTATCAATCTGGTTAGTATTTAAAAAAATCTTGATATAAAACCAAATACTAACCTGCAGAAATTTGCATTTCTTTCTGTCTCTTTCTCCTGGACACTCATAGCCTTCTCTCCCATCCTGCACACATACAGCACACCAACGCTTCTGCTTTTCCTTTACTGTAGTCCATGAAATAAAGTCTGAGTTTGATGCTGCAGAGGAACCAGCAATAGAAATAGTGGAGATTGATGTGTGGGTTGGAATTGAATGTATAGGTGTCTCCAATGCCATGGGTTGTACAGCCATCTGTCTCTGTTGAAAAACAGAAGAACCTGAAGCAATATCTCCAGTCTGAATAAACATGGAACCTGTTTCCAAAGGCTCTAAAACATGAAACATTTGCTGCCATGGTTGTGATTGTTCATTGGATGGACTTAAAACAACTGATGTCATATGACTCATATCCTCTGTAGGTGCTGACATACTGTTTGAAGCTGTATCCATTTCAACATCTAATGCTGATGTTAACACACCAGGTTTGTTGCATGGGGCAGCAGGAAGTACATGTGCAATATGTCCAGTAGAATGCAATCTGTTGTGATTTTTTTCACGCACTGGCAAGCTAGCAACCATTGATTCCTTTGTCTTATAATTCTCTGACCAGACCTTGAAGTAATTTGCTAAATGCTCTCTGAGTTTGTAAAAGATTGTTGTGCCATTGGCTTGTGTTGACCACCAAGCAGCCATCTGATCAAAATTTGGAGAGCCTCTAGATGATGCAAATTTGCCTCCTACAACCAAAGACTGATGGAAGAGTTTAAATTCATCATCAGTGTGAACTGGTGTGACAGCATATTTTGTTTGCTGTGCAGTTGCAAAGTATTCATACATACTTTTTCTGTTTCCTTGCAGTTTGGAAAGATGGAGTTTTGCAGGATAAACTCCAGGCTCTTCTGCATCAATTGGAAAGGCATTGAAATCATTCTGAAGGTGAAGTACTCCTGGGATCTGAGTGATTCCAAATTGTTCATCAGTTTGTTGAAATGACAAAGGGTCAGTATCCTGTAAGGCTCTTCCTGATGCTGTAACTGCAATAAGAGAGTCTGATCTCCATTTGATATCTGATTGAAGTTGGAGAATATCATGATCAATCCATGGATCATAATGACCAAGATATGACTTTCCTAGCTTGTGGACAGAACCAACATCATAATTGTGTCGATGACGAAAATCAGCAATCAAAGCATCAGCTAGTTCAGGTGAAGCATTTAATGATGCAAAGTTATGCCAAATCGGATTATGGACAGATCCTTCAACTGAGTTTGTTCCACGGATACAATGATATATGACAAGACCATGTTTGTCCTGACTTTCATATGTATAAAGTGGGATATCATGAGGGTCTGAAACCCAGCCTTTCTTGACATCATGCAACACCCTTTTAGCCTTTTGCCATGTTTCTGCATCAAACAGAGCATTCTGTCATAGAGCATTTTGCCACACCCCAGCAATCAAAAAATTCAGTCAAGATGTGATACAGGACATCTTTATCTGGGATGTATTGGTGTAACCATGCATCCTGCCATCACTACAGTCAGCAGGTATATACATGGTCACGTGATCAGATGTTCATGTTAGGATACATGTAGACACTGCTTGTCATTCCATACCACCGCTATAGACTGCGTTGCCTGTGCAATAGGGCTTCTCGCTTGCGTTCTCGGCATGTTCCAGTGAGACTGCATGTCTCCATCTGGTGACAACAGGCAGATTCGACTCCAACATCTGCTTCATCTTGGCTTTTCATTTCGGCATTTTCATTTCAGAACCTTTTCATTTTGGGATCTCAGCTATTTTCATTTCGGTCTACTGTCAACTGTCAACTGTCCTCTGTCACCTGTCTTCTGCCAACTGTCTACTGCCACCACCTGCCTACCATCTATTTTCAGCACTGTCACCATGGGAAAGAAAAAGCAAGCTGCGAAAATGGCAGCACCACCTGCATTAGCACCGCAATTTCCGGAATTTGAGACGGAACTGTTGACAGCACTTGAGAACGAACATAGCCAAGCAGAGTGAAAGCTCGCTTCTGACGTTGCGATTGTACAAGTATACCAGAACGATGCCTATGAGGTGATCCTGAAGATAGGCCAAGCAGAGACGCTTACCATAGCAAAGGAAGCAATTCAGAGGACAATAAGGAATGCAAGGACAGCGACGCTAGAAGAGGGGAGATGAGAGGGATATGAAAAAGGGCTGGAAGAGGGCGAAGAACGAGGGAAGACGGCTGAATGAGAGATATGGAAGAGGAGATGCGAGAAGGCCGAGGTTGATGAGGGTACACAAATGGAGCCAAAGACCAACGTAACAACGGACACAAGCACCCAAACCACCCACACCACCTCTGCCAACGTTGTTACCAAAACGGCACCCTGTGACAAGCCGCTGCGTTTACTGAGAGACGCAGGGACATCTACAGACACTGTTCCCCAGCCCTCTACCACCAACGTCAACTCCAGCACCCAGACAGCCTCCAGCTCCACTGCTGACACTTTTACGCAGACGACACCCCTCGACAACACCGCTCCCAACCCTCCATCACCACTTCTATCTGCCACGTCATCACAGACGATGCCTGCACAGCCACCATCAACGATGACAACATCGTCGTTAACCACCACCACGACCCCTTTCTCTGCTCCAAACCGGCTCAGAACACCTCGAAAATGATGGCACTCACTGCCAGGCCAAGCTATAGCACCCTTACAGACTCCCCAGCCCCTCCTCTCGAGCCCTGAGCCGCGCTGTTTCACCGCCACATCACTGCCAACAATGGCGCCCACAGATGCTGCAACCACCCCCGAAACAACCGCTAGGGCCGCAGCTCACACACCCACCATGTCTGGCATACCCCAGCTACGTCCACAGCCCCCCGTCGACCAATGCAAGCCCCCCCTGCTTATCAGAAAAACCCAGAAAACGGAAGAAGAAGCGCAGTTCACCGCAGCTGAATCCCCTGCCCTCTCCATCACCCGCTGTGTTGCTGTCGACACCATCTACACCCAGGGCACCCCCCACACCACTCTGCCCCCCCCGGCTTGACCCCCCTGCCCCCGTTGCACACCCTGAGCCTACCACCGCTGCCACATCGCCACCAACACCGCTGCCTGTGTCCTACACCACCGCCGCATCACTAATGACGCCGTCTACACCTGCGAACGCTCCCTGTTCACCCCCTGCACCCTGTACACTGCCCATCCACCCCAGCTTACCCCAGCTCAACTGTAAACACGCCGTTTCGCTAGCTCCCACACCTTTGCCAACTGCCAATGCATCTGCTACCGCCATTTTACGGCCCCTGTCCCCTGCTGCATCCCCTTCGAGCCCTGTACCACCATGTTCGACCGCACCTGCACGTTTCAACTGGGCTGACGATGCCACGCCATTACCTACTGCCCCTAGCACCTGGCTGCAAGACCTCTCAGGTCTAAAAACGGGCTGTGTACAGCCATTTGGGACCCTGCGACGACAGACTCGACAACGATGAGCCCCCCACCATTTTTTTTCGTCACCTCGAAATTTCTTTCATCTAGATTTTGTTCATTCATTTCATCCTCAACCTTTTATTACCCGGCATCATCCCTTGGGTATAGGACCTGGCAAACCCACCATCACTGTTCCCTTTGGAGTAACACCTGCACTGCACCTCCTCCTGTTCCGAGGCTTGACTGGGATCAGGACCCCCGTCTCATCAGTTTGAGTCAGGCCCTCCATGCTTTGGGATGGATACCACCATGTTGAGCTTTTCTTGTTTTGTTTTTTTATTTTATTATGTGCAATACCCTACAATTTTCAAATATTTTTTCAGAATTTCTTCTTTTTTTGTTTTGTTTTTTGTTGATTAGAGTTTAGAGGCAATGAGGGCATTGCCATTGTGTAGGGGGGCACATGTAACCATGCATCCTGCCATCACTACAGTCAGCAGGTAGATACATGGTCACGTGATCAGATGTTCATGTTAGGATACATGTAGACACTTGTAACGGTTAGTTACGAGGTTTGGCAGACAAACACTTACGTTGTACCCAACAGAACTAGAACCAAATCTATTGTTATGTCATGTACGTTGTAAGTATAGGTTGCTACCTACAACAGTCGTAAACAAACCTAGTTTGGCTATCGCTTACTTAGCAATAGCCAAACAGCTGTATATACCGTTACACACCCCTCTTTGAGATTCCAGCAAGGGATCTGAAAAGGGATGCGTGTCATCAATCCGTAGTATGTAAGTAGAATAATAAAAATCTGTCAGGCGCATGCCTGCTCAACCTTGTCTGCCCATGAACCTGCACCAACTAACCCCGTCATGTTTTCATTGGCGGCAGGGGACAGTGACCCTGATTGCGATAAGGAGCCGTGGGCATCTCTATCGAGAACCGGCGTCGAGTGGGATGTCGGAGGGAGGTCAGCAGGGACCTCCAATTGGTCTCCATGAAGGTTGGCGAAAAGGGGCCCAGCCCCTATGGCTATCCATTCCGGACTGGCCATGCATGACTGGTTGTGCTCTTGCTCGTCTTTTTCCATGAGTACCCGAACACGGGTAAAGTCGTTCTCATGGGGGGCCCACCACCCATCCCACTCAGACAAGGAGGGAGGGGTACCATAGGTCCCCAGCCGGGTCAGCCGTCCAAGGTTGGCCTGTATGAGGGTTCCATGGGAGATGCCCGGCGGTGCCAGCGAGTAGTGGTTGAGGTAGTGGAGGCCGAAGGGGTAGGCATGGTCCACCCATGCGGGAGGGATGCTGTTACGAATGGCATGGTCCATGACCATGTTGGCGTCGATACTGGAGATGTCTAGGGGCAGGTGTTCAATGTCGATAGTGGGTCCCATGACGGTGGAGAAAAGCTGGTTGGGATGATCGATATCCCAACGTTGGACGGCATCGTGGTAAAGATGGGGTTGGGCTAGAACGCATGCCCAATGCCTCATAAATTCTTGTTGGGGCTTGTTCGAGGAAGGGGCAAGTGCCCTTCCCAGACAGTAGCCGAAGATGCTACGGCAGTCGACGCGAAAAGCCCGGTCCATGACGACTCCCACGATGGGATTCTCGCTGCCAGTGCGACCGTGGTGCAGGGCATACTGTGCCCAGCAATCGATGTCGAGTAGTTTGGAGGGTTCGGGGGGGGTTAGTCCTGCGCCCTGAGTGGCGTTCCATTGATTGGTGCCAAAGGCTTCGTCATTGCGGCGGATGGGGACCCGCTCCCACAGGCTACTCCACACTGGATGAGGCACATGGACCCGGTCCATGTATACTCCCGGCTTCAGTATTTCCACCATCGCCAAGTCGCGAAGAGACGGGTGGAAGCTGGAGCTGATACGATGGAACTCCTCCATCAATCAGTAGGCATCGACGCGGTCCTGGCCCGCTTCCTTCGTATTGCCTATGAAACGGAAGGCCTGGGCTACACTGTGAGGGTTCATGGGGAACCCTCGAGGCAGGATGCCGTACAGTCGGCGTGGATTGGGGGGACGATAGGGGTGCCTGTACGCCCCTTCCTGGTCGGCCGCCGTTGCTGCATTTTGTCCCACATATGCAACATTGGTGAAGGGGGACACGTAGAATTCCCCCTTTGGCGTTCCCCAGAAGGTGTTGTCCCGTTCGTAGTGCCCCTCGGTGTGGACTACACCGAGGCCTTTGGGTATCCGACCTGGCCGGCTATTCTCATAGATACGTCTGGAGTTCGCTAACTCCATGGTCCGATTCGTCTTCTTCTTCTTCTTCTTTTCGTCCCTGGCTCGCCCTGTGCAGATGCGTCATCCAACTCATCGCTCATGCCTTCGCATTCGCTGTCTTCTGGGTCGTCCGGTAGCCGAGGCTGTTTGGACGTTGACGGCGCTGCGGGCTCTTCGATGGCGACAACTGGCTCATCGGGCTTGTCCTCAGGCTGAGGTAGGGTCCCAGGCAGGGAGTAGGTTACAGGCCCGGTGACCTGAGCCTTGGGTTGCTTTGGAAGGTTTTTTCTAGGCAATGGCCACCTAGGAGCCTCCGCCGACGGGTAGTACGTGTTGTGTCAGGGGTATGGCCTGGCGGTAGGTGCATCGGTTAGCCTGCGAGCGAACGGTAAAGGACTGTGTCGTGGGGGTGAAGGGTCCTGACGGTGTGTAGATGGCACTCGTTGCCGTCTCACCTGTGGTTCGTGGGCTAGGGGAGAGGGGGATCGTCGGGTTGTGACCTTCAAGGTTGTTGGGATAGGGGATGGTTCATGGCCGTGGTGGCTTGGGTCCCTGAGCTTGGTAGGACGGCACTCCTTGTCGTCCAGGCTGTTGGGTCTGGAGGGTGCCGGGCGTTTACGAACGGTGCTCGCTAGCCTGGTTGTGAGGCTGGTCGTGGTACGTTTCGAACGTTCCAGTTCCCCTTGGAGGCCCTCGATCTTGTCGATCAGTTGATCGACGAGGATCTGTGCCATGACGTTGTCTGTTATTGATTCGGCCAGGGTTGGGTCAACGCCCACTTTCCTCAATCTGCCCAGGATGGGAGTCAAGTCATTGTGTCGAGGTTCGTCAACCTCCATTGCCGACATAGAGGGCCTACTCCTGGGTGACCTCGATCTGCATTGTTGTCTCGTTACACGATACGGCGATCGTGATCGTTGGCGATCCATAGGTGATGGCCGTCTGGGTGACGTCCTACGGCTGGGGTATCTGTTGGACTTGTAGGCTCGTGCTTCATGTGCTTGTCCCCTCCTTGCAGAGTTCTCTCTGGAACTCTGCTCTCCGTCGTGGCAAGAGCGATTACTCTCGCCATATCGGTCGGTAGCTTGGTACATGGTCGTTAGTTTTCTTGGTTGGTGTTGGTAGCGGCTGTGGTTCGGTGGAGAAATTAAGTTGGGCCACGAAATTTTTTCGTGGTCCGAACAAACACATGATCTGGCACAGCCACTGATCCCATTATCAGTGTTTCGGTAATTGAGCCGGGCGCTTGACGCCCTGCAGTTCTAAGTATCGGTCCAGCGCCTCTAGGTCCTTGCACGCTTTCAGTGGTTCCCAGGTGGTGTCACCTAGACTCCACCGAACATAAAACTCCAGGCCATTTCTCTCCCATCGGTGGCCTATCATCTCATTGACGAACCACTCTTGGTTGTCAGGCGTTCCGAAGTCATAGGGTTCAGGTTGAACCCTATTAGGGAACATCAAGTCGTCGGTTGCATGGTACAGACACAACAGAGATACGTGGAAGGTGGGCGTAATTCTGCGGGCTTGTAACGCCATAGGCAATTCTAGGGTGTAGTTGGATGTTTCCGATTCAGCTTTCAGGACCTTGTATGGACCTATGAATTTGGGGCAGAGCTTTCTAGCTCGGCCTTTTGGCAAGTTTAAATTCTGCGTCGAAAGGAATACCAAGGTTCCTTTCTTTATCTCCAGCTCGGGGCCCCGATGTTGGTTTGCTTTGCGAGTTTGGAAAACTCGTGTTTCAATGATTGCGTCGCGCGTGTCTGCCAGATTTTGCAACGCGCAGTTCGCGAAGTCCTTGACTCCCTTAGGGATCGCATCGTTCAATCGGATTTCTCTAATCATGGAGGGCATGAACCCTCCATTCAATTCGAATGGAGCGTATCGGGTCGTCTCCGATATGCTAGCGTTGATAGCAAATTCTGTTAGATCGACCCTGTCAATCCAGTCCTTCTGATCAGGGCATACCACCGTGCGGAAGATCTGTCCTACGTTACGGTTGGCGCGTTCGGTTTGGCCGTCAGTCTGGGGGTGATATGATGTGGACATCAGGAGCCTGGCCCCTAGTATTTTGTGTAGTTCACGCCACCACTTGGACGTGAACTTCGAGTCACGATCGCTCACGATGGAGCTCGGAAGGCCGTGGAGACGCACAATCTCGCGTCTGTAGATCCACGAGAGCTCGGACGCTCTCATCTTTGTGTGGACCGGTATTAGGTGGACCATACTGGTCATCCTGCAGATAATCACCCATAGGTAGTTGAAGCCTTTGGCTTCGGGGAATGGGCCAATAAAGTCCATCCCAATGGAGTCCCAGGGCTTGGTCGGCACGGGTAAGGGGTGTAGTTTGCCCGACAGCTTCGCATTCGATCCTTTGGAGCGCTGGCAGGCTTCGCAAGTGCGACAATATTCTCGCACTTCCCTTGATATGGATGGCCACCAGTACCACCGGCGGACATACTCCGCCGTTCGTTGGTCTCCAAAGTGACCAACCGTCGCATGTGCCTGATCCAAAATTTTCACGATTAGTTCCCTGTCTCGAGGTATGCAGACAACCTCGTCTCCTCTGGGGTTGGTGTACCATATCAGCCCATCCGTCATGGTGAAGCCACGATAATCGGTTGGCTTCTCGAGTATGGTCAAGCAGAATCGGTCGGCGGTGTATCCCCTTCGTATTTGAGCGAGGAACTCAGTGTCCTCCCAAGTGACAGGCTTATCGTCTGAAGCCCTATCGAATAGTGCGTCGCCTAATGATAGGTCGTTGTCGACGGCTGCAGGATCAGCTGATCCTGTGCTACTCGTGTTTAGTGTTGCCGCATCGGTTTGGGTATCAGCTAGCCGCTGGTTTGCTTCGTTCAAGATGTCGGCCTCGATATCCCGATTTTCTTGATGTTCTCGCAGGCATTTGCTTCTCCTTCGTTCGATTTCCCGAAGGGCACGTAGCTCGACAATGTTGTTTGTCACCTTGTGGTAGCGTTCGGCTGGGAGATCCTCGCCCGCGGGGTCAATGCGGGCATCTGCCCACACGTATTCGTGGACATCGTGGACATCCGCGCTCGTGTCACTCTCGTAGTATCTAGATAGGCAGTCAGCTACCTTGTTCAGTTCTCCTTTGACATAAGTGATATCGAAATCGAACTTGGACATATAGTCCATCCACCGGCATTGGCGTGCTGACAGGTGTGATTGAGTTTTGAAGAACTCAAGGGCTTGGTGGTTGGTGATCACATGTAGTCAGTAGCCAACAAGTTTGTCCTCCCATTTCAGAAGGGCTTCAAGTATCGCCAAGGTTTCGAGCTCATGTACAGCATAATTATGCTGGGCCATCGTGAATTTCTTGGACATGAATCCCGCTGGGCGGCATTTCTGCCAAGTAGGTCCCTGACCATACATAGCCCCCACGCCCGATTTGGAGGTGTCACAGATGAGCCAAATTGGCTCATCGCTCCTCGCAGGGTCGATTGGCGATATAATCAGTGTTTTACAGCAAATGGCTTTGACCATGTCAAAGCATTGTTGATGTAGGGGACACCAATGGAATGGTGTTCCATTTTGTGTCATGGCCATTAGGGGCCCAGTGTAGGTGGTGACATTGGGGAGGAAATTCCCCAGGTAGTTCACCAGTCCTACAAACCATTGTATGTCGTTGTAGTTGCAGGGAGTGCGCCACTCCCTGATGCGGCTTAGCTTATCTGCATCGGCATGGATACCGTCTTTGTCGATGATATGACCCAAACAATCTATCTGTTCGGCGTAGAGATTGCATTTCATCCATTTGAGGTAGAGGGAGTTGGCTCATAACCGTTCGAACATGATTCGGAGGTGCTGCTCATGCTCCTCTGGCGAGTTGGAGAATACAAAAATGTCGTCCAAGTATACATGTAAGAATCTCCCTATGACGTCCTGGAAAATGGACGTCATTAATCACTGGAAAGTAGCGGGGGCATTGCAGTCCCCTTGTTGCATTACGTTGCTAACATACGTGCCAGATATTGTTGCAAAGGCCGTTTTCCATACGTCCTCAGTCCTCACACGAACTTGCTCGTATGCGTCGGAGAGGTCTAACTTGGACCTCACACATCCTCGCGCTACGTCTTTGCGGATCACTTCTTGGTCGGGCAAAGGTGTTACATCCTTTACTGAGTTGTCGTTGCGTTGGCGAGCGTCGATGACAGTACGTAATTTACTGTCTTTCTTATTGACGCACAGGAGGGGAGCCGCTTGGCTCACCGATCGCAGTTCCCACCAACCGGCATTCATGTATCGGTTGATCTTTTCGTGGAACTCCTCACACAGGGAGTGAGGGCATCGTGGCAAGTGGTAGTTATACCGCTTGTTCTCATCAATGAGGTGGATTTCGTGGTTCACCTCTCTCCATGGGGGTAGCTCCCCCTTTGTGCCTCCTAGTATATCGGCGAATTCCTCATTCCACTGCTGTCGGAGTCGGGGATAGTCATCCTCTGATAGTCCCGGGCTAGGGCTGGCTTTGCCCTTGCCTTTCGTATCCACTGGCGGCGGCTCTCTCGCCGTTCGAGATACCTCGAAATGAGACTGCAGCTTCTTGAAGTCCTCGTCGGCGTCCTCTTTCCACGTTGTTAATCAGGTCAGCGCTTGACTATTAACCCGGTTCGAGCCATGGTTGCTCGGCTGGTATCTGGCCGTGAAGTCATCTGGTTCAGATATTTCATCCGACCTAGGCCTACGGTAAACGTCTCCTTGTGTCGCTCGCCATGGCCCGTTGTAGGCTCGCATTGCCATGACTACTTCATTCCATTCAGGCGGCATCCTGGGATCATAAGGCCAGTCAAATTGTGGTTTTGGGATAGGCCTATCCCAAAATGCCCGGGTTTCGGCAGCTGGTTGTTGCCTTTCTTCATCGATGTAATTCTGTTCTTCCTGGTCATCCGTCACCAGGTCCTCGATCTTTACCTTCGATGATGTCGGTGGACATTCTTGTATCTCTGGCTCGACGTATCTCGGGCGCTGACGTTGTGTATTTTGGTTACTATTCGATTTCTTCGTGGCAGTTTTTGTAGGGGGCTCCTTTTCCCCCCCTTTTGGAAGAGTATCAAGGTACTCTTCCTTTGTCATTAGGAGCGCATTTGCTCCTTCCGGTAACGATGGCCCAATGTTTGCCCGCTCGTCGTCAGGGATTTCTTCCACCGTTGTCTTGCGCGTTGGGCCCAGGAGTCAACCCTGTTTCTTATCCGTCGATCTGTATCGGCGTAGTCTTCCGTCGGCTTCATCTAGTACTACTCGCCATGCGGGGGTGACAACGCCATTTGCTATTACTATGTTGCTCTCAAAGTCTAGAATGACTTTGTTTGCGCGCATGAACGGCATTCCAATTATCATATCATAGCAATCAAAGTTCGCTATGTCTACATACGTATTACCTCTAATGCCTGGCGCCTCGACTAGAATGTCTGCTCCGTAATTTATTGAGGCTCGGCTCCCGATCGTCCCAAGTTGTAAGATGTGTGGGTCTTTTAATGGGAACACCCCCACGTCAGCTACGTGGGCAAACGACAGTGTAATACCCGTCGTTGTGCTTCCTGAGTCCCATAGGGCCCAAGCCTCGCATTTTCCTATCTTTACATAGGTGGTGAGGCACTCCCTGTTCTCGGGCTTGACTATAGGTCTAAGACGGGCTGGCCCTGCCGTTCGAAGCTTTACCTTTCAGAGTCGCGCTTCCCTTTCGTGTCCTGACTTCAGGTCAGGTTCGGGTGCGGCCGTAGATATTCTATCTTCCATTCCGGCATCCCATCGTGATGATTGGGGCCGCATAGCGAACATATGTTCGCTATCTGTGTCGCGTTCATACCAGTCGTTGTCGTACACATCGACTTCGACCATCTCGTTGTCACTATGATGAGGATCCTGTCGATCCTCATCCACGGATTCGTTACCTTTTGGTATTTCTGTTTTGGCCTCGGGTTCCCGATCGCCTTCAGTTTCGCCTGCACCAATGTCAGTGTGGGCTGCTCAAATGTGGACCTTCTTGGGTTGTTTGCAATCCCTCGTGTAATGGCCGAGCTTGCCACAATTGTAACAAGCCTCTCCTACAGGGTGATGATGACCCTGATCATGGTTTTGTTTCTCATGGTTGCCATCGGGCTTAGGCGTAAGTCATGGCGGATGTGGTTCGCGACGGTCCTTGTACTGGTCTGAAGGGTATGTCCTCGGCTCCACCCCAGCATGCTGATGATTCATGGCGGATACATATATCTGGGGCTTCTGATTCGGAGAGTCGTCAAGGTTCTTCAAGTCAGATCTCTTTATGAGGGTCCTGCCGACCCTCCTTGGTTTATTTCCTGATGGCTGCGGCGCAGCTACATTTGTCGCTCTGGTGACAGGTACGACCACCTGTCGTTTGTAGTGCTCCTGGGTCTTGGCAGCTTCCTCAATGGCTTTGCCCTCTGCGACGAAGTCGTCCACTGTGTTGGCCTCAGGAGTGAGGCCGTTCTTCAGCATTTCCGCGCGCATCAACTCTGGCAGGCCGCGTAGGAATGTATCCATGAGACTGTACGTGTCGGGGTACACCGACATATTCTGCGCGTGGTCCATAAGGGTGTCATAGAACCCTTGTACGCCATATTGAGGGTTGTATTGGGCGGTATAGTATGCGTCCCGCGCTTCCTGCATCGTAGTCAAATGGATGAACCGGTCGTACAGGCCCGTGATGACCTGCTCAAATGTCCAGTGTTCTTGGGACCGGTTGACGTGGACGACGTGTCGGCAGAACCATCTTTCGGCCTCCCCCTCCAAGAATTCGGGTATGGCTAGCACACGTTCCAGATCACGATCATCGCCGCCGTACTGCATTGCTTGGAGCATCACAGCAAACTTTGTGAGCCAATGTTCAAGCTCCTGAAAGCGTGGAGATCCCTTGTATCGTCCCACGGAACTAGTGTCCGTACGGCGAAGCTTGGTACCTTCGGGTATCCTTAGGCAAAAGGCCAACCGTTGTCGGCACAACTGAGTCAGACGCGAGTGCATCTGGTCGCGGTGGTGTTCTGTCACCGCTTGTATCCCAGGTGTACGTAACCTGGCTCGTCCTGTGGCCGGCATCGAGTAACCTCGATGTGGAGTTTGTGGCCGATTAGGGGGGGGATCTCCCCCGTCGTTGTTATCGTCCCCTCTGCCAGGGCCGTTACTGTCAGGGGGTCCTCCGCCATCTCCACCTCCAGCACTTCTTATTGGCTGAGCGGGTGCTCTTCCCCGTTGATCGTCACGCGGGGGCGTATTGGGACGTCGTGGGCTGCAACGACGTCTGCCATCATTGTCGTCATTACCCTCCCCTCCTGGATCCCCCAGGTCTGGGGCCTGTCCCTTCTGGTTGAGGCGCTGGGTCCTCATTGCGTCTATTGGATGACGTCCTTCGAAGACGATCCCTTGATCGTCGTATATCGATACCCCTCGCCGGTCGAGGTCTTGGTTCCGTAACCGTTGGAACGTCACTCAGTCAGCGAACTTCTCTGCCATTGGAACGTGGGCTGCAGCCCGTCCCTCGACGCTGCGTGGCTCGTCTGCTCCCTTACTCCTGGTGGTGAACGAGTCATAGTCGTTCGCGTGTCGTTCCATTTTTATCTCCACTCCTTGTGGCTGGTTCTGGATAAGGCGAAGAGAAGCGTTGTGGCGTTTCTCAAACACCTCGTCCGGTTCGTTTTCGCATTGAGGAGCATTGATATGTGCCACCGCGTCCTCCACTACCGGATCGGCAAAGGCGACATTTGCTGGATACGACAGGGTTGGAGGCAAGGTTGCCTCCTCCTTGACGGGGCTAACGACTACGTTCCTCGTGGTCCTCAGAAGTATCTCTTCCCCAGGTGGCAGGTAGTCGTTGATACCTGTCACACTAGGGGTAGAGGCACGGGAATCCGAAGTTTTCCGTGCGACCTTTTTTGCCACCAATGCACGAAAAAGGCGGGCGTAAATCGTGTGGTATCCATCGGAGTCCGGCTCTACTGGCAGTAACGAGAGGTTCAGGACCTCGACCGTATGAGAATGCGCCACTTGGCGCATCTTGGCTTTGAGCCTCGGGTTCCGCAAGGGCGAGGTGTTCCATATGCTGTCCTCGATAGTGTTGAGGATCGTCAATGCGTCGTCTTCCACCTCCTCATCGCCATCGTCGTATTCCAATTCGATCATCTCGGGCTCCGGCGTATAGTTATGTACGCAATACAGGTCTGGGGACGACTTTCGTACTACCGGTGAAAAGGCGGTCGCTGGCAACTGAAGCGACCCAAATATACCTCTTGAAGGCTCTGGCGTCGCGATTTCGTCGTCCTGGCGTGGGGCTGGCCTAGCCCAACCCATACTGAGCCTCCATGGTCCGTTACTGTCCCGTCCTACTGGGGTGACATGGCTCGTGGCCGGCGCGGTACCTGGGGCGGACATTCGTCGAGGGTACCAAGACCCTCCTGTCCTTGGAGCTTTGTGATTGTCTAGGCGACGGGGGCCCAGATGCCCCCTCTGCCACGATCATGGGTCGCGGGGTGATGGTCTGAGTGCCGGACATAGCGTCGTTGTTGTTCTAAATATCTTGGTTCGAAATTCTAATTTTAGCTTGTAACTTCCAATAGTTGGAAAGTTCAAAAAAATGTAACGGTTAGTTACAAGGTTTGGCAGACAAACACTTACATTGTACCCAACAGAACTAGAACCAAATCTATTGTTATGTCGTGTACGTTGTAAGTATAGGTTGCTACCTACAACAGTCGTAAACAAACCTAGTTTGGCTATCGCTTACTTAGCAATAGCCAAACAGCTGTATATACTGTTACAACACTGCTTGTCATTCCATACCACCGCTATAGACTGTGTTGCCCGTGCGATAGGGCTTCTCGCTTGCGTTCTTGGCGTGTTCCAGTGAGACTGCACGTCTCCATCGGCGAACCTGTTTCCATAGCCAGTCTGGTCACTTTGCTTTGACAGTGTCCCATTTCAAATTCTTCTTTGCCAAAATCAACTCCACTGCAGCTTTATCACCTTGGTCAGGTATGAGCATTGTGTCTGTGAAGGCCTGAGCAAATCTGTGAAGTAGAGTGTTTCTGGTAGAAATAGTCTTAGTGACTTTGAACATTTCATGAAACACATCTGCCAAAATTGCAGAGGAATTATCCTTGGATGAATCTTGTCTATATCCATCATTTTCTGGTGTTTGATTGATATTCTCAACATCAATCTCAGACTCAGAATTACTAACTTCCTCATCTTCCAAGGCTTCAGAACTTGATTGTAACAAGCCATTAAGTGTAATCAATTTGCAAATTCCAGGTTGCCTTGGAGGCTCACCAGACAACTTTGTTTGAACTGGTGGTGTATCACCTTCTGTTCAGAGTGAACATATGCTAACTACTGCTTCAAATGTTGCCTGACCATTTTGAATCTCCTCCAGAGCTTTGTGGTGATAAGGTATAATACATTTTGGAGCCAATACCTTATCTATTTGAATGACAGCCCTAGTTTTTGTAGATGACACATTAATCACTACTGCTGGAGAATTATCTGTGGCAGGTGAAAGTGTGAACTGTGCAGGTTGCTGGACAATAATTCCATGGGCTACTTTCTGCTTTCGGATATGAAGACTAACTGATTGACCAACAGGTGTAAGTGAACATAGTGGTTCACCAACAGTTTTATTAGCTTGCAAAACATCATATATTTGCAAGGCAACCCAAGCATCCAGTGCTGCATAATGAATTTGGTCTTGGCACAACATTCTTGCACCCCATTCAGAGGACCGAGTCTCTTTTGACAAGCTCTGTTGCAGTGTAGCAGCAGTAATTTGTGCTAGTGATGCATTTCCAGATGCAACTGCATTCTTCTCTGAGGCTAATCGTCCCAGTTCAACAATTCCCTTTTTTGTTTGTGGAATATAGGAAAAATTAGAAAAGTCCCGAGAAAGCTTGGCAAAATCACCA
>QMFE01045065.1:3382-21417 GCA_003314665.1 Tricholoma sp. MG77 | reverse complement strand
AGTACATGGAGTCCAGTGGGAGTCTACGTATACTTGTGTGGGAGTGTAAAGTACACAAATGGAATCTAATTCAGTCATTTCTTCTACTGACAATACAGCAAAATGATTCTTAGTCGACAATGGGTGCGTACTCATCACTCATTGCCCATGCCAAAACCTGACTCAGCCTCCTCCACCTTGTCTTCACAAGTGACGTGGTCCTGAATCTTCGCATTTAGGCCTTGACAAAATTTGAGGACAATGTGTGAGCCCTCAAAGTAGCAAGCCTTGTCCACAATCTCTCTGAAACTATCAACATACTTGTTGACCATGTGCAATCCTTGGAAATATGTTGCAGTCTCAAGATCTGTTCGCGATGTTTAGACCTCGTTCTTAGGACAGAATTCGGCAATGAACTCCTGTGCGAACCCTTGCCACATCGCGTAGGTGAGGCTTCCCACCACATCGTACATTTGCATCTTTTGATCCATGAAGTGTGATGCTCGTTTGCTCTTCATGAACAAGAGTGCCCATATAATCTTCACATGGTCATTGGCGAATTGGAGTGGTGTGAGCGTGAAGTAAAGATTGCACGAATTGAGGAAGGTGCAGCCTTTCGCGCAATCGCCCAAAAATTCACTGGGATTCGCTGGCTTAACACAAGTCGAGGGTGTGTGCGATATTTTTGGAGGAACAGGTGGTAGGTCGCGTTCACGAGGTGTGAGTGGCGAGGTCTTGGAAGCAGAGTTAGATGCACTTGGTAATACATTTACATCTTCAGACTTCAGGGTACCCAATATCACCTCGTCAAATTGGAGAGTCATTCAGTTTACACTTTCAGACATCCTCATGAACATTTCCTTGAGTTGCACCATTCGTTCGTCAGTATTTTTGGAACTCATTGTGGCAATTCAATGAGGGTATCAAGGTTTAAAGGGGATAGAGGGATAGATAGCTGATGTTGGTGACATTTTGAACGTGTGCAATGTCGGTTGCAAAACTGTCGGAAACCTCGGCTACTCTCAGTCTACCAAAGAGGAGACTTTTCTTCTGTAAGGGCAACCTTATGATCAGCATGAACATCATGCAATGTTTGCAAGGGAAAACCAAAGTTAATTATGTACTAAAACCTCGAATATACATACATACCTTGCAAGGGAAAACCAAAGAGAAAAGTCTAAGGTCTTCCCTGCAGAGAGTGAGACTATGTACAGGAACCGTGTGATGAAGTAAAATAAACGTGTCCGAATGAGGAAGCAAACCTGCGGAATCGAGCCCATTGATCCACCATCAGGGGTTGCATACCTAACCACATCAGATGCATCTGATGGTTGCTGTGTCATTTGGAGAGTGCTATGAGGGAGTGTTGCATAGTGAGGGTGGTCGTATCGAGTCGCGAACAAGTCGTGACAAAGTTCACAAGTGTCGTGATAAGTTTGCGAGTGTCTGAAAGTGGTTGAAGGTGTCCAAAGATGTTTGTGGATGTTTGCAAGGTGTTTGCAAATATTCATAGGTGTTCATGAATGTTCATGAGGTGTTCGCAAATGTTCATGAGGTGTTCGCAAATGTTCATGAGGTGTTCGCAAATGTTCATGAGGTGTTCGCAAATGTTCATGAGGTGTTCGCAAATGTTCATGAGGTGTTCACAAATGTTCATGAGGTGTTCGCAAATGTTCACGAGTGTTTGTAGGTGGTCATGAGTACTCGTGAAAGGTTGCACGCAGTTGTAGACCTCGTCAGGTGGTCCCCTGACACTGCCTCCCTAGTCTCAGCTTCCCTGCATGCCCTCACTCCTTCTGATGTTGGCAATGTGGAAGTGCCCATGATATCTTTGTCTGTTTACTTCTGCCTCTCTTTCTTCTTGATGCTTGTAACATGTGTTGCTCTCAGGGTGCTCGCAAGACTGGATGCCCTCCATGGGGTGGCTGTTTTGGAACCGGATGCTCCTTCATGAGTCCCCCCCATCCCATGTGACTTTTCCCTTTAGTGACAATGCTGCTTGTAGTTATCAATGCTGCTTGTAGTTATGTAGATGCTTGTGCTGCATCTGTCAACCCTGGTTCTGAATCAGGAACAGATTCCAATGTAGAAAGTGATCTTGGTGAGAGCACCCGCTCTGACAATGTGGTGTATGTTCATATATGTATATATGTATTTAGCCAGCTTCTAACTCATTTCTGCTTTGCCAGTTCATCTTCCTGGAATGAAGCTCCCAACAATCCTGATTCTATTGGTGCTGCTGATGATGATGTGACAGCCATTATGAGTGTGTCTTGTCAAGACCTGTTCCTGGCTCCCACTTATCTCAACCTGCCCCACCTGCCATGTGTCTTTTTTTTCTTTTCTTTTTTCCCCTTAGCATTAATCTGTATCCTCATCTGCTCTTTAGTTGCCTTTGCAAGGTCATTCCGTTCTCCCCAATGGCCAATTCCTTGCAAATGCCGTTCACAGAAACCTGCAAGGGAATGTTGAAGCCAGAAGTAGAGTACATTGCACTTTGCTTACCTTTAACCATCCTCAGGATTTTCTTGAAGGGCCTTATGTTTGTCTGCTCAACTCCTTATGTCAACACTGCTTGCGCAGATTCGCAACTTCTCTGTGTCAAGAATTGTTGCCTGCACTTGAAAGACAAAAAGTGTCTTGCCATTGGCATTATGACCAGTATGGTCACTGAATCATTCTTGTTATCCTCCTGTGAATCAGGGTTATGCAATTCTCTGTATCAAGTCCACAAGATTACGATTGCTCCCCTTGACTAAGATATGTGGCATGACATGTCCCTGTGGGGCCAACTTTTCCAATTCTATGTAATTGCAGGCATGGTGTCACCTCTCGGTATCAGCTTTACAACCTGCGGCAAAGGTAAAGGGGAGTCTTGGAAAAATGGCCTGCTCTCTTCAGTTGTCCTGCCCTTCTATTCTCTTATATCTCTTAGTGTCAGCACCTTCCTCTCTGTCAAAGGGCAAATCTTCTGTGCTAAAGCCTGTATTGTCATCTTTTGTGTCTGCTTCCAAAGATGCTTACAATGCCTTGCTTTCATTTGATCAGCCTGGTATGTATATTACACCATCTCTTGTTGATTTATTTTTACTGTAGTCCATAGTTCTGGTATATGATCAGAGGCCCCATCATGGAAAACTAGGCTTTGGCTTTACAGATGCAGAGTTTCATGCTCTGTCATCTATGCCCCATTATCACAAAGGCACCAGCAAGGTTCCTTCTGACTCCACCATCTCCATTGGTTACATGCTAGCTACTTATGCTGGGCAGTCTGGCCCTGTGCTCTCTTCTAATGTTCAATTTGTCATTCTACTCGCTGTTGCTTGTCAAACTTGACCTCCTTACTTACATTCCTTCTGAAGCTTGTACTTACACTCCCTGTACCGTGTTTTGTAAATTACTTTGTGAGGGATGCTATGATTACACTCACACTGATGATACTCAACCCAGAAACCCAAACAAAACACCTAAAAGGGTCCTATTCGGTATAACACAAGTCAGAGGAAGGTTGCGAGTTGTTCTAAACTTTCACCGATCTCCAGTTATGATGGGGGACTTGATGTGAAGCTATTTCAGGATGTGTGCAGTAATTTCAAGGAGTTGCGATGGTTTTCAAGATGTTGCGATGATTTTCGAGATTTTGCAATATTTTTCGAGGTCGCAAAATAGGTCTTAACGATATCAGCGAGTGATATAAAAATAGATAAATGATGCAAGAGGTGAACGATGATGAATACGAGAGGATGTTGATATTTTTGGAAGGCTAAACATGAACAAACAAGTTTTGACGAAGTCCAAAGAGTTTTTGGACTCAAACTTGTGACTCAAACAATGAGAAGAGAGTTTTTAGCTCTCAACTACTAATACTAGACTTGGGGGACACTTCCCTTTTTATTTATCATAGATAATACAAGGTTTTTATGTTACAAGGAAATGTAGCTAAAAGGGGAAAGGAAACATGAGGGGAACATGAGGAGATGGAAAACATGTGGACTTCAGGGATGAAGTGATAACCAATATGGAACAATAACTATGAGTCTAAGGAGTGTGGGAGACAATAAATCAAAATATAGACTGTCCTTTTGTTCTAATTTTTGCTAAAACCACGAAAATTGCAAAATATCATGCAATGTGCCTTGAGGTGATGTGAGCTTCATCAATATAGCCGAAATGTGGTTTGTCGAAGTTGATTACGTAAGGGGGAAGTGATGGGAGGTGTGCAAAGTATCAGGGTCCATGCTGAAGTGTGTGAAATAGGATCGAAAAATGTGAAATCTTCAAAAATGTCCGAAATTTGATCAGAAGCTTGCTAAATAGTCGAAAAAGGTTCGAAAGATGCCGAAAATAGATGCAAAATGATCGGGGAATGATCGCAAATGTTTGTGGCCGTGCATTGACTATCTTTGAATCCACGAAATCGATTTCAGAGCTTGAACTGCGAAGTGGACCTATCAGTGCCTTAACCCCTACCTTTGAATACAATATAAGCTGAATATGCTCATGAGTGTGTACTCCCTGTAATTTATGATGCATGCTATCATATTACCAATCATGTGATAATGGTATGTAATTTTTTACTTGTGTCATATCTCTTGTATTACATCGCTAGAGATTGTCAGGGGTAACCCTGGGGTATTTTTTTGCTACCCTTACCCTTCAGCAATGGTAAGGGTTTTTGAGGGTAAGGGTAAGGGTATCCAAGGGTATGAATGGTATGAAATACCCCTAGGGGTATTGTGCAAGGGTATAGTTTGAGAGTGTCAATAGTGCTAGATGTAGCCCAGACAAGGGTTCTCTTGCAGGCAACATGTTGAAACATGTAATATTATTGGCATTGCAAGAAACTCTGTATGAACAAGGGAACATTGGAAAGCATCAGCCATTTTTAGGGAGCAGATAATAGAGTGCAGGTGCTACCTAAGATGTAAGAATATAAGTATTGAGGTGCTGCAACATTAAGTGATTATTGTCTGGCACTAATGAGGGCTGGTGGTACTGACATACATGCATTCTACCTTTACCCTCATACCCTTGGCCATACCCCTGTGGGTATGAATACCCTCCACAAGGGTAAGGGTATTGTGGAGGGTAAAAATTGAGTACCCTTACCCCTACTCTCACATACCCTTGGCACATACCCCCAGGGGTATGAATACCCTTGACAATCACTATACATTGCAGCACCCTCTGTTGATAGGACCTGTCTCTACTCCTTATGTGCTTCAGGCTGAATATCTAAACTTGGGCAGAACATCATAATTGTGTTGGTCTGGCTGCAAGAAATTCCTCAGCTTCAAAATCGCTACATGTGGAAAGTTGAAACCTATGTTTGATCTTGCCTTTCTCCTCTATGTAACTTTGATGTATCCCCACTATGACTTCACCTGCCCCCATGACTGGTCCTTCACTGTGTTCGCTGTCACTTCTCTCTCCAACAAACTTTATCTGGCTGACACTTCCAAAACTCCTAATATGTAAACCATGTAGTAAAGTCCATGCTCCACAGCATCTGTCAGTCCTAACTAAGTTACTAACCCAATCTCCATGGCTTCCTCAGACACTTACTAAGCAAAAAATTTGCCATGTAATTTCCCATTGTTCACATCATCCGATTCTGTTGCTCTCTAGACTCCAACCATGATGCTGTTCCACCACTTGTCTTTGCTGTTTGTCTTGCTACTGGCCTTGCCTTTCATACTTAACATCAACATTGCTGTGGCTTGTTGTGTTCAGCCGTGAGCATACTTTGTTGACTCTAATGTCTGCTAAAGTTGGCTTATGACTATTCGCTCTAGGTTGATTTATATTTCAGACCTCTCCTGTCTGTATGTGCCATCTGCTTGTGCTGAAGTAAGTACCTTTGCTGTCCCACCTTTATTTTGTTTAACTAATGTTTTCAGTGTCCACACATCTCCTCTGTGTGTACTATATCAGCTCATTCTCTCATATCTCTTGCAATGTCATCCTTTCTTCCCTTTTGATCTACTGACTGTGGTAACCTGACCATACCTGACTTTATGTCACATTCAATTGTCCCTCTTGGAATATTTGTGGACTTGTTCCATATTAAACCTGTCTCCGAGCATTCATTTGCTCAAAACTATGGCGTTTCATGGTCCACAAGTAAGCACTATTTGCTTCGCACCTGTATTATACTTGCACACTCATTTTGACACATTTTGTGTGTTCTCCCCCCTCATACCTACTCACTTTCTTGCAGAGCCATTATTATGCATTAATGCTTGCTTATTGGTGCCGCCTTCTTATATGTGCAGTTTTGATGTCTTGCTCAGTGATCAAAAATACACATGACGTGGCATACTTTGCCTGCATGTCGATCATCCGCAACACCATGTTGGCGCATGACTATTGTGCATGCCTGTTTTTGTTCTGTTACAAGCTTTCATTCTTAACTGCTCATTTGTGTCATCTCCTTGTGTATGCACATACCCAATGCTCCCAGCTGCATGTTCTATATTCTGTCTGCTATCAACTTGCACCACATTGTTCATTAACTTGGCTATTTCTCTTTGCTCAGCTGATGTGTCTATTTATTCGTGGGTGTAACTTGCATAGGACAAACCTAAGTTTTAAAAGCCATGTGAAACTTTCAGCTCCTTCACCATGTTCAATTGTTCTTGACTCAGGTGCTTCCATGCATCAGCCAAAATTCACATCTGTATGTCGTAGCTGGTGATGACTATGATCATGATTCCGCTTTCCTGTTTGCTGACCACATCAATAGCACTGGGCAGCTCATGTACCCATTGGACCAGAATTTTGTGTACACAAACATACCTGTGCCTGTGCTTCTGCCATATTTGTCAGTACATGTGGCTCTTAAAGTTGCACGTCTGCATCACATTTCTGTTGGTTCCCATGTTCCAAAGTCAGAGATTGCCTGTTTCTTTGAAGGCCATGATTGTGCGTCTTGCAACCTCTACCTATCTGTCTTCTCAGTTCATCCTATGAAATCTATGCACCATAAAGAGTGTGGACACAAGAAACATAACATAGTCAACCTCAACCTTGATCCCGATGGTATGGACAATGTGCACATTAACCATGCAAAGTCAGGAGTTATGTTCCTCACAGTCTTCCGATCTCAGCAAACACTGAAAATATTCCTGCTTGTCCTCTTGTTACTGACCCAAACCTTGATCCAGCTACTTTTCCTCCACTACCACCTGCTGATGTTCTGTCACAGGAGATCATTGCCAATTTCTGTGCTCATTCCAGTCCAGATAGCTTAGAGGAAGCTGGGTGTGCCATATGTGGTCAATTGGTATGTATGTCTGAGCTCAGTAAATTTAAATCAATAAAAAACCTGCTCCATGTGCTGCACAATCCAGATGCAACTAGGACCACTTGAACTACTGCTTCACAGCCTGTGCAAAGCTTCAAAGGCCTTGTGCTGGACTATCACTGCAGCCAAGTCTGTGACCATTGCTGCTAGAGCTTGCAGAAGGGTAAAGCTCCCTGAAATTCCCTTTCTATGGGTCTGTGGTTAGGAGAAGTGCTGGAAGAATTATTGTGCCTTAGCTATGTTGAGAAGATGCTAGTCGCTTGTGTTCGCATTAATAGTTCATTTGTACATGTGGCATCTTCAGAGCTATGAAAGATGGCCTCTCATGTTATAGCATTTGAATCCTGAGTCACAAAAATTTACAAACAGCTTCCACCGCCAGTCAAAGATTTGGACAATGTTCTAACCATTTCATTCACTGGCCCATGTAAGCCCACCAAAAAAGAATTTCATTGAACCCCACTTATGATTAGAAGGAAGCAAGTCACATGTGCACTTGAGTGGCTAAAACTAAATCATTCTGATTATGCTGACATCGACATTTCATATGCTGAACTTGCACGGTATCCCAAAGATTGCCCTCCTGTGTCCATACAATATCAATATTCTTTATCTAATAAACCAGAAGAAGGTACAAGTGTATTTATAGTGAGCCAGCAGATGGTGTCGCACAAGGAGATTGTCTGTTTGTTGAGCATGGACTTACTGGGGAGAAAATGAATACTAAGTCAGTACATGAGTTGAAAGGGATTGCACTGAAGCATTGGAATAACCAAGGAGGTGTGTTGGCATGCTCACATGACAGTGAAATGCAATTGATATACAACAATCTGAACCTATATCCTCAGATCTTCCCTTGGCTATTTCCTCATGGCTTAAGAGGCATCGGAACATGTAAACTATCTGAAAAAGCCCATGTTCACCATCTCCTCATGTATCACAATAAGTGCTTTCAACAAGACGTGGCTTTCCCTTTTGTCACCTTCAGCCATCAACAGGTGAAGTCTTCCACAACAGGAGGTTATCTGCTAGCCGAGACTCAGAAATTCAATGACATTGCACAAAGGCTGTTGTCTGTCAATCAAGAAGTGCTCAGCAACATTGCCAAGAGAATGTCAGGCAGTGATGTAGTAAAACCTTCTATGGATGATGAAATTTCATGTTTCCAATTGGTTCATAACCTTGATCTTATAGATGGAAAGGTTAGTGGCTCTATAACTAGCAAGAGATATATGTGCAGTGAAATTTGGTCCATGATAGCATACCTAGGTGCTCTGCTGTGGTATATTACTCTATCCAATTGAGGACTGTATAGAGAGACGTCTGGTTATTATGGCACTGTTGAACAGCAGGGCTGTCTGACACTTCACCTGCATATGTTAATATGGATCCATGGTACTTTTTCTCCTGATGAAGTTCATGCAAGGATCCTTGATCCAACCTCTAGTTTTTTCCAAAGACTGGTGGACTATCTGGAAAGTGTACATGCAGGTGACTTTTTGCTCAAAGTAAAGGAGGAGGTTGAAAGTGAAGTTACAGCCGCTGAAACCCTTGATGATTATCGTAACCTGACTGAGACTCTTCCAGAACCTCCTCCAAGAATATGTCACAAAGTACCAGTTGATACTTGTAATGACTGCCTGAAAGTTTCATCATGGTGGTCAAGGTTCTGCTTTTCGGTAAATGACCTGTTGTTGAAGTCAAATGTTCATAAGTGCTCAACAAACTGCAATCAGGATGGCTCTGAAAACAGAGCCCATCCTTATAGGGGCTGTCTTGATAACATCTGGGGAAAATGAAAAGCACATTTTCCATGTTCTATATTCAAGCAGACTGAAATTGACAGTGATACTGGACGTATCAACATAAAGAAGACGGAATCATCACTTAACACTTTCTCCTATCTCATGACTTACCTCCTCAGATGCAACACTGATGTGACTAGTCTACGCTTGGGTAGTGCAATTAAAGGTGTTCTGCTGTATGTTTCTAACTATGTAACGAAGCCTGCTCTGAAAACACATGCCATATTTGAAACCATATGTTCCATGTTTCTATGCCACTCTGAAATGATTGGTGGTACAGAGTCATGAAATAACAAAGCACATAAGCTTATGACCAAAATAGTAAATTCTCTAGTGCTAAGATGGAGATGGGGTCACCCATGGCTTGCATGTATCTTCTCAGTAATCCTGATCATTATACCAACTACAGATTTGTACCCTTCTATTGGCAATAGTGTTTGAAAATCCAGTCCTATGGACTGGCAACTGGACTGGACCAGACTGCAAAATAGACCAGTTTAGACCAGATTTTCAGTCTGGTTGCCCTGGGTCTTGATCAATTGCAGTTGCCAGTTGCACAATGATTGTTCATTACATGCAACCAATAAAAAACCAGTTGCAACCAGTTATGAACTGAACTATTGGTTGCATATGATAGGCCTATTTTCCAGCTACAAATAACACCAAAGGTTCAAGAAACAGGTTGGGAATTGACTGAGTTATAACAAAAACAAAGTTTCATGAACAGTTTTGCACAAAGAAAACTTGTGCAAACCATTTTGATTATAACTCAGTCAATTCTGAACTGATTTCTCTAAATATTAGCTAAAATTATAGCTTGGAAGGGGAACAACTGGTTGCAACCGTGGTTCGGTCTAATATCTGGTTGCAACCAGTCTGGAACAGTCCCCAAAAGTGTTAGACTGCAAAAAACCAGTCCATAGCAGTCCAGTCCAGTTTTTTTCTTATTTGGGAATTTGATAGACCGGTTGCAGTTGCAGTTGCCCCATTTGGACATCAAAAAACCGGACCAGACTGGGCTTTCAAACACTAATTGGCAATCATATGTTCAGAAGACTAGGAATGCTTGTGAACTGAAGCAAAATAATGTTAGTGGGACTGATCAACCATGCACCCAATCTGATGGTTCTGACAAACAGCTTCAAAAGATGGTGATATTTAAGTGCAATGGTCGCATTATTGGTTTATAGTTCCGACCTGCTTCATTACACTCTATGTGTCTCTACGACTGGATCTCCTCTTGTCAATGTGAAAAGAGAGCAACAAAAAAAACGAAACACAAAGTGGGTGCTGATTCCACACAAATCTGAGCAGACGAGGGTTCAACCAATAGTGAATCAAATGCTGGTGGGGCTAAAGCTGAGGAGTTTTCAAAATCACAGCTACTGCCAATCTTGGCAGACCACCTGCTCACTGACACCCATGCAATGCAGTGCCTTCAGAAAGTGCACATTCCAAATTTTGTGGGTAATTTGTTGCCAAGATTTGACCAGGGAGATCATGAGTACTATTGTTCCACCATGTTGACACTTTTCAAGCCCTGGAGAAGCAGGTTAGACTTAAAAAATAGTATGGATTCATGGGACAAAACTTTTTCATTGCATAGTTTTTCAACATGACAGCTTGACCTTATGAAGAATATGAACATTCAATGAATGCCTGGATGCATGTGATGACTTTCATGCACAGATGCAGAAAAGAGCATCAACATTACCTGGTTGGGCAGAACAGAGCAGTGGCATTTTTGAAGATTTAGACCAATTAGCTATTGATAATGCTATAAACTTACCTCCAGAACACAGTAGACCTCCTGACATATTCATGTCAGCACTCATTGGAAAATCTGAAAGAAGTTGATAAGTGTTTATGGTGGAGATAAGACGAATGCTTGTATCTCTTGGCTGGACAGATTGCAACCTGGATCTTGTTGCTGATGAACTTCTCGGTCCACCTGCAGTAATTCAGTCACAGTCACCAGGCTAGTGGAAGGCTGCTGTTGCTAGTAAGTGTGCTGAAGTTACCCAGGAAAGAGCTCAACATTTACCACCAAATACAGGGTCTCATGGTGTAGCTGCATTCACTCCAAACAAAGTCAAGGTTGTCAATAAAGCGTATATGAGCCATGCGTTCATTTCAAAAGAGTGGGAATCTGCTGTTGCTGATGTTTCATCTACATTTGATTTGAACAAAGAGCAGGAGCATGCCTTTAGAATTGTTGCTAACCATGCCTGCAGTCCTAATTCTGGTCAGTTGAAGATGAACATCGCTGGAATGGCTGGCACAGGGAAAACACAAGTGTTGAAGGCCCTACTGGAGTTTTTTGAGCAGAGGAAAGAAAGCCACAGACTCATCATTGTTGCCCCAACAGGGAGTGCTGTGGTGCTCCTGAAGAGTTCCACATACCATTTAATGTTTGGCATCAACTCTGATGGTGGTTTCTCGTCAAACATCCAGCTTGCCCAAGTAAAGTCAAGATTAGAAGGCGTTGATTATATTTTTCTTCATGAAGTATCAATGCTTTCATGCCATGACATGTTTCTCATAAACATGAGGCTTGCTTGTGTCATGAATGACCTTGATTCTCCTTTCAGGGGCCTAAATATGATTTTCACAGGAGATTTTGCCCAGCTGCCACCAGTGTTTGGTCAGGAACACACATCACTATATAGTCACACTGTTGGCATGAATGCAACTTCGCTCTGTGACCAGGAAGCTGCTATAGGTAAAGCTCTATGGCACCAGGTAACAACAGTAGTAATACTATGACAGAATATGAGGCAATGCACCCAGTCTGCTAACAATGCCAAGTTTCACACAGCGTTGTCAAACATGAGGTACAAAGCATGCACACCTGCCGATATTGCATTTCTGAAGTCACGAATATCCAGTATGCTACCAGGTAGACCTAATGTTAATGAAAAACAATTTAGGGATATGTCCATAATCACAAATCTGAACTCACAAAAGGATGAAATTAACCGCCTAGGAACCCAAAGATTTGCAGCAGAGACAAATCAGGAACTGCATGACTTCTTTTCAATTGATACCATACCTTCCAAAGAGCCTCACGAGCATCACTCATGGAAAGGTATCCCTGCAGGTAAGTTGTGTTCTGTGAAACAAGGTAAGATACCCACTGATATTTAACGTGCACTGTGGGAACAACCTGCTTGTGTGAATACAAAGCTCATCCCTGCAAAGTTGTCAATTTGTTTAAACATGCCTGTAATGATTCATAATACATAATGCTGCTACCAAATTGTGCATAATGAAAGGACAGGAAGCTTTTGTCTATGGGTGGCATTGTCAGAAAGGACCTGGTGGAAAAGACATGCTCAACACACGCTTTGTAAAACTCGCAAATCTGCCTTGCCCTATTAAACTGGATGGCCTACCACCAAATGTGGTTCCGCTCATGAAGACAACTGTCACCACCTCTTGTAAATTGCCTGATGACTTGTCCATTGCTGTGACAAGGTGTCAAATCAAGGCACTTCCCAACTTTGCGATGACAGACTATGCTTTGCAGGGAAAGACTCACCTGTACAATGTGGTGGACCTTAGTCAGAGTTGTTCCCATCAAAGCTACTACACCTCTCTGTCAAGAAGTGCAACCGCTGATGGGACCCTTATTCTGAACTCTATACATCCCGGAAAGATCACAGGTGGCGTGTCAGGTGCATTGCAACAGGAGTTCTGCAAGCTTGAATTGCTTGATGACATAACCACTCTGTTGTTTGAAGGCAAGCTTCCTGTGCAGTTGGCCATGGGGGATTAGAGAAACACATTGGTAGATTCTTTTCATAGATATAAAGGTATGACCTACATGCCTGCAGGATCTATATGCTGGAGTAAGGCCAATCCATTCCTGGAATCAAAGGATTTAATATGGTATGGTTCTTGTGATCCTGCAAAACAGGTCAGCATGGATTTCGATGTGAAGAAAAACAGCCTAGATACTGCCCTATCACCTTGTATGCCAAAAAAATTGAGTCCTGCCAATAAATCAGTTCTTGCTTTGAAGTGGAAGCATTCATACATCCCTTCAGCCGATGTAGACACACACCCACTCAAGAAGTTGAAATTGATCACGTGACTTCAACATCCCGCAGTCTGCATGTGAATGTACTGATAGGGACACAGTGGCATAATAATAGTTGCTACCATTACTACACTATTTAACATTTGGCATGAAGAGCCTACATCAATGACCATATTCTGGCAAGCTATTGGGTCTGATCATCTGCATATGCTGACCCAGTCTTTTGCTACTCACCACAGTGTCAACTCTGATCTTCCTTTTTCTTTGGATCAGATCAGAGACTACTTTAGATGCCATATGTCTAGAGTCTCTGAGGAGTTCACAATTGGTAGATATGCCAGTGTTCATTCTATTTACTCAAGATGCATTGGCCAGTGGCATTAACACATGTGGAATGTCTGAACAACAAGCAGCTGCTTGTAGGGTGGTTGAGGGAACAACAATGACAGCACCTGCCACCACAACAGGGTTGGGGGACAAGCCCAGCACCCAACACCCACCACTGCGAGCACTCACTCACAGGGTGGACCAGGTGCTAATGGCCATGTCCACCACCCCATGAATGCCACCCACACCTACCACACCATCTTGCCCGCCAACGAGGTGGCGGTTTTGTTTTTCTTAGCACATGCTGCCACCATATACAGGGGGGCAGCTTTTTTTCTATATATGTTACTTGTTTTGAGTAATCAATTTTTTTAGTTAAAATTTTATAAAACTGTATAATACATAAATACCAATATTACCATGTGTAAGATAAGCTAGTTTAGCTGAGTAGTTAATTGCATCCTTTCATGTAATCTTACTGCTGAGGTATAGGGTTCAATCCTTGTCACTTCCAATATATTTTGTCCATGCTCTTTCTACTAAGTCCTTTAGGGACAGAAGCACGACACTGTGCATGTCAAAAACTGTGTCGTGGACCGCAGCACATGTGTCGAGCTTCGTATCTGTCCAAATGCGGGGTGTGTGTCGAGTGTGGTTGGTCCCGTAGTTTCCATTACCCACCGTGACCGCCAATCGAAAATGGGGTAGTCAGGGTCTCGTTGCTACCTACAGCCTTCTCCACAACGAGAATGCCCTTTGCCTGAAGCCCTGGGAGTATTTGACGAAGACAGGTCTGCACATCGACAAAGAACCCAAAATGAAACCCAACATCGGCAGGCATGACGATGACAACCTGAACACTTTGCAAGCGCACGCATGTTGGACGAGTGAGCATCGCGTCTATCTGGCTCCAAATGTCCAATAGAACCCAATCTGGGTGACCAACAATGAACTCAACCTTTAAGGTCAAGTGTTCGAGTAGTACTGGAGAGTGAGTCAGGGTGTTATCGAGTGCATGAATCATAAGGGCAAAGGGACCAACTCGTCCGTTTTTTGGCCAGACTGTACCATGGAGTTGAATGCACCGTGAATATGCCATGAGTTTTATAGGAGGAATGATTCTGGGCGCTGCACTGGAATATATGTCAAAATGCATGAATAACGATAGAACATTGATAAGCCGCCCATCCCCCATGACCCCTTTTTGTCGTAACTTCCACGAAAACTGCTCGATCATTGCATCGGGTGAATGTTTAGAGGATCTGCCAGTGAGATCCTCCGAGCCCGACCGGGGAATATCGAAGGGGGTTTTGGAAACGTCCACGTACGCTTCATCCAACACCAGGCATTTTATGTGACTGAGGTGAGAAATGAGCGGGATGGGGAGAGATTCGACGGTAGAGATTCGAAGTGTTGAGAGGGAAGGCAAAGATATGATATTCGTAAGGGCAGCCCTTAAGTCACTTGCTAGTGCTTCCCAATGTAGAAAGAGAGGCGAAGAAATGAGTGAAAATGACTCGAGACGATGAAATGGCAGGCGAAGGATCAATAGAAGGAAGCCGGCGTGGTACTGTGTGGTTTCTGAAAGCCACGGATTATATTTGAAATACCCACCCCCCAAATCCTTATCATCCTTCCGGACAGTCAGTTTCCTGATGAAGAACAAAAGATCCGGGTTTTGGTTAAGGATCAGGTGTAATCGCTGGCACTGCTTTCCGTTCTGGAGGCAGATCTCGGAGAATAACAGTTTGCGAGTAGGAAGTAAAAATGCATGGGAAACTAATGCGCATTGGAGGAGGGTGTCGGGATCATCGACCACCTTGAGGATGCTCTCGATAACGTCTTGCGGAGTTGATATCATGGTCGTGGAGGGAGAGCTAATCCAGAAGAGAATTTCGACATCACTGAGTACTGATTGGTGGCGCCAAAGCAGTCACTGCAAAACTGGCAGATTTCCCCATTCAACCACTCATGGTAAGCCAATCGTTAGACGTTAACAAGATGGGCTCTAGATAATGCAGGGGTATCTCCCAAACATCAACCTCATATTATTATACTATATACTCGCATCCCATACCAACCGAATCAACAACAATATATACAAGTTCATTAAAAAGCATCGTCAAAAAACAAAAACAAAAAACAAAAAAAAACATTTAGCAACCACCTCAAGCTCACGAACGCTCAGAATGCCCAGAATAGCGTAACAGGTCAGAAGGAAGCCCATCCTCTCCTCCACCCGAACCCAAATGCAACGTCCCCCCAGCCCTCGCACTCCTCTCCAACAAATCATTCCACCGATCCGCCTTTTCCTGCTCCGTCAGGACCTTCCGCCCACTAAAGCCCAAGCCCGAACCCGAATTTGAACCCGAACCCGAACCCGAGACCACCTCTTTCCAATGCGCAGGCAAAAGCTCCGAAACGACCGAACTAGAACGCCGATGACCCGGCGAGCGCATAGTCATAGTCGACGCAGACGCACTGCTATGCCCGTCTGTCGACTGTCGATTATTATTATTATTATTATTATTATTATTTGGAACTTGACGCTCGGCTTGAGATTCGTCTGTTGTGTTTGGTGCTGGTGGTGCTGGTGGTGGTGGTGGTGGTAGTGGGAATTCGGGGAGTTCACGTCGTTTTCGCGAGGGGAAGAAGGAAGAGGGGGTTGGTGTTGGTGTTGGTGTTGATTGGTTGTTGGTTGGGTGGATAAGCGGGCGTTGTGAGTTCTTCCTGGGGAGTGGCGGTGCAGGGAGTAGTGGTACAAAACCAGCGGGAGAACTCTCGCTGGGAATGTAGGATGACGAGGACGGCAGTGGTGATGGTAGTGGTACTGGTGATGGTGATGGTTTCCCCGTATCTGCAGATCCCCGTCGAAAGGAAGGGCCGAATGTGTTGATCGGATTTTCAGTAGAGAACGAAGGGATGACGGGCGATTCGCTTCGTTCCGGGATCGAATCGGAGCTAGTCCTGCGGACGACGACGGGGCGTGGGGTGCTTCGTCTGGGAGGGACTGGTAATGACATGAGTTCCAGTTCTGGTGTATGTCGGATTATCCAGTCGTCAGACGCGCCGGCGCTCGGGGGTATATCCAGCTTCAGATCCAGATTCAGATTCAAATTCAAATTCGACGTCGATGTGGAAGTCAATGTCGGTGTCGGCCACATGTTTGTAGATATGGGGTCAGGGACAGGAGTAGACTCCTTGGTCTTATCCTCGCTATGCATCCTATACAGCAACTCACTCGGCGGGATGATATGTCTGCCTACGAACATATCCGGGGACGTCATAGGCATGGGCATGGGCGGGGGACCGTCATCGCCTGATAAAGAAGACGAGGACGAACGGGCAGACGGGCGGCTGAAGAACCGGGCCGACGCGACGTCTGAAGAGATGGGGGACGACGAAGGGGTAGTAGCGCTCCGCTGTGGGTTCGGGACGTGGCTGGAATGGGAGGTGCTAGAGCTGGCGGGGGAGGAGACAATGTTGGCTGTGCCCCCGGAACGTACGGGTGTCGACGGGGATGAATGGGATATGTGGAATGATGTTGATGCTGATGCGGGGAGTTTCTTGCGGCCCTCGAGGGCGCTTGCTAGTGATGCCTTGCGCCTGTTGGGAGGCGCGCCTGATATCCCTGCGATGACTGTAGAGTGAGAACGCTGCATGAACCGCGAGATGCCGCCTGGGGGCGTGGGCGTAGCGGCCACCGAGAACCCCATGCCCATGCGCTGATCTTGACGATGGATAGTCCCCGCAGGCGAAGCGTGCCCCGCCAAATGCGATGGAGAGCTCCGTGTTTGATAGTCTTTTGGCAAAGCAGGGACAGGTGGGGGCGGTGGGGGCGGTGACTCTTCCGGCGTCGTCTCTCGGAATTTATCCCTCAGGCCGCTGGTGCTTATCCGCTTGACGAGTTTCCATATCTTGCTCCCGCCTCCCCCCGCCGCCGTTGCTGTTTCCGATTTCTTGGGTTTCAGCGAGGGGCGGAACGACCCGTCCATATCGACCGGCGTCATAGCGCGTTCCTGGTTTGAGGCTAGCGTAGTCGTCCGGCCTACAGCCACCTCTAAACCGTCCGCGAATTTGTCGATCGATACCCTCAACGACCGCTGGTTCTTCACCTTGTCCACCCCTCGCCCGAACGCAACCTTACTGAGCCGCTCCGCCGTGCGTTCCTGCAAACTCGGGCGACTCCTTTCCGATTCTGGCTGGATCCCCCTCCCGCCCTCCTCGCCCGTCTCCACGCTGCTATTGCCGCCCTTGCGCCATCTCCCAGACACCTTCCTGGTCAAGGTCCTCGCGAACCCAGGCTTCCTGGTACTCCCGCTCCCGCTCCCACTTCCTTCATGATCTGGGCCCGTAGACAGGGATCGCCTCCCAGCGCTCTCAGGTTCCCATTGATACCCCTCCCAGGTCTTGTACTGATGATTAACTCTCACACGATCGGAAGAGCAGCCGACTACCGTGTAATACGGAGCTCGAGATTCGTCCTCATCTGGGGGGTCACTGTCAACCTTTCTTTGTCGGTCCGTGGCGCTCCCGCTCCCGCTGGCACTACCCGATCCGCCACTCAATCGTGCCT
>QMFE01045062.1:0-30803 GCA_003314665.1 Tricholoma sp. MG77 | reverse complement strand
CTTATTGTGTTTAGATCCAAATGTAAATTACTACAATCCTTTTATATTGGTATATTGTCGGCATAATCATGACCTGAAATTTATATTGTCTGGAAAAGCAGCTAAAGCAGCAATGTTCTACATTACTGACTACATTACAAAAAATGATCTAAAAACGTATGAAATATTGTCTCTTTTATCAAAAGCTGTATTGCGTGCTACTGAGTCCAATCATAGCAATATGTCCACAAAAGAGCAGGCAAAGAATCTTCTACACAAATGCTTATCTCAATTTGGAAAACAGCAACAGATTCATGCTCAGCAAGCTGCACATTATATACGTGGTCATGCAGATGGACAGGCTCACATAAAATAGTGCTAATGCTTTCTAATATGTTATTGCTATATATCAAACTGAAGATGAGGAATCTGGACATACATAATATACCCAATTCAGACAGTGATGTTGATGCTGATGATGGAGCCAATGTTGAAGAATCAGATGATGTTGAATCTATGCCAATTTGTATACATGTTAACAAGGAAGGTACACTACTGAAGCATACACAGATTGACAACTACATCTATAGAGATCATGAACTTGATGAAGTATCTTTTTATGAATTTGTACGCTGCTTTAGAATACAGAAAAAAAAATAAAAAGGATTCTGATGTTACATATAAAAGATTGGGAACATATTGTAGATATAATCTTCTATTTCCACATCCATTGCATAATAGTCATCAGATTATTGAGCATACTAATCTTAAACACCATATAACTAGACAAATACTAGTTCCAGGAGTAATTGGCATGTCTATACCCTGGCCCACAGCATCAGTGTATCAATTGTTTATGCTAAGTCACTTCAAGCCTTTTCATAATGATATGCCATTGATTGTTTCAACTGATTCTACTATTGAAAACCTATACTTGTCATATAACTTTCCTGATTATGCCCAATGAGTTATGAAGCACTGGGAAGCAATACATGAATGTGAAGATGAGCGTGATGCAGAACGATTAAGAAAATGTGAAGCTTTAACACGTGAATTACAAGCACTTACTAAATCTATATCAAACCACCTTGATGATGATTTAACTGAGCTCAATATCCAGGACCATAATTTATCTAAGAAGGACTTTTATGTCAACTGTGAGTTACTAAAATTAATACAATCAAAGTGGCTTGAGAAGCTGAACATTCACAGAAAGCCTTCATCAACTGACACAACATTTAGTAATGATTTCTTGCCCAAAGTCATACCACAACAAATGAAGGTATGGAAAGCTGAAATTGCTAAACAAGAAAACATCCTTAAAAAAATACGACACAATGCATTAGATGTAAGCAATCAAATGGATGTGGATGCAGCTGTTCCAGGTACTGAAGATGGTGATAATATTGTTACTGACCAAAGTCACATGCTGAAGAGTGCTATACCAAGTTCTGAGGTTTATTCTGGACCGGCATCACCTATACAATCTAGACACCAGCTGCTGGAAAGTATTATAGCTAAAAAACCTTAAACGCAAAGCAAGTTATTGCTTTTAAGATTATAGCTGCAGAATTTTTCAAATATGTTGAAGACAAAGAGAAAGATGTCAACAAGCCAACAGAAGCAAACTTCAAGCCATATATGCGAATGTTATTATCTGGACCAGGTGGCACCGGAAAGATGCATGTTGTAAATGCTGTTCAACAAGTCATGAAGATATATGGTTATCAACATAGTATTTGCTTTTTAGCTCCTAGTGGATCAGCTGCATCTCTAATTGATGGTATGACAATTCATAAAGGTTTATCAATCAAGATCCAGAAACAAGGTAAAGGAAAAGGAAACTGGATTGCTGGAGACACAGCAGAGGACTATAGTGTTTTGATCAACATTGCAGATCGTAAAAGTGTATGAGAAGAATTTAAAAATGTGATTCTTATCATGTGTGATGAAGTTTCACTTCTGAGTAGTCAACTCATGTCTAGTACTGATCATGCATTACAATATGCCAAAGGTAACAATGAATTTTTTGGTGGAATTATTATGATATTTGCTGGTGACTTCTATCAGTATCCACCTGTCTTTGGTAGTCCTTTGTACTCACCTATTAAAGACTATGCCAAAGCTACAGAACAAGAACTAATGAAATGCCTAGGTCGTCTGGCTTGGAAATCGGTTACAGAGGTAATAATATTAGAAGAACAAGAGCGTATGAAGAATGATCCAGAATATGGTGAGGCAGTACTTAGATTACAAAAGCAACAGTGCACTGCTGATGATGTTAAGTTATTCAATAGCCATGTTGTATTGCCACCAGATAATCCACAAGGCATTGATATGAGTACTGATGAAAACAGAAATGCAACTGCAATAGTTGCAACAAATCTTTTGCGACAAGCTATCAACATGCGAAAAGCAAATGCAAACTGTCCTATTCATGAACTGACTATGTGTGCTGCATTGGATACTGCAAGTGGTAGTATTATACCACAGCCTTCAAGATCTGACCTCCTAAACACTGATGTATCCAAGTTGGGTAATGAAGGAGCTCTACCTGGATTTATTCCAATGTACATTGGGATGCCAGTTATACTACGTAAGAAAAACATTTCAACAGAATTGGGTATAACTAATGGATCTCAAGGTATTCTGAGAAGTTTTTTAACTGCAGTATGTCCTTCAGCTTTTACATATTGCACAGGTGCTATTATTGAATTTCCAAGCAGTAAGGCTGCATTGCAGAAGTTACCACCCAAATTATTTCCACTTGAACCTATTAAGTGGACATTTTCAGTGAATATCAAATTGCAAGAAGATAACAATAATGGACAGATAGTAAAAGCAAGAATACAATGTAGCCAGATGCCTTTTGAACCGGGGTTTGCTTCAACTGGTCACTCTGCACAAGGCAAAACTCTGCGAAATGTTCTGGCATGGTTACATGAGGGTGGGTTTGCTGCCTATGTATCAGCTTCTCGTCCCAAGTCTCGAAATGACCTTGCCATCATTCAGCCAGTTACACTTTCAGATCTCAATAAACCATTACCATATGATTTAATACAAGAAACAAAACAGCATGAAGTCTTGCAGCACAATACTCTAATATGACATGGGTTTAAAACTGGTACTCTACTCGTTGTCCCTGATCCTGAAGAAGAACAGAACAAAAAAATAATTAAAGGAAAGGTAATCTTCAATGAAACTGGCAACAAAAGAAAGAAAGAAAGCAGTTACTGTGATGCTGATAGTCCTACTGCCAGAAAGAGAAAACAGAATCAGAGCCATGCTTCTGCTGTGAATGTTCCTGTGTGTGACTTAATTCCATACTCATGCCAGTGGTCAAGTAGTGACTGGTCTTGTTCATATGACTCT
The DNA here is from genome assembly GCA_003314665.1 of Tricholoma sp. MG77. NCBI lineage: Eukaryota > Fungi > Basidiomycota > Agaricomycetes > Agaricales > Tricholomataceae > Tricholoma > Tricholoma sp. MG77. The sequence goes on along the minus strand of QMFE01045062.1, from coordinate 27,452 downwards.
ATATTTACATCCTACTTTTGTCTATACAACCAACTTCATTCAGACATGCAAGTCATTTGGAGCAATAAGTCTCCATGCACAAAACTGATGGCAAATTTATTTCATCAGCTGCAAAATATTCAAACATCTAGTACAATGAATAATGCCAGAAACCAGTTCAGAGACTATCTTTTTTCATGTAATAATAATATGTTTCCTAGGTCTGGGCCCAGGTTGGTGGATATAACTGAAATCATAAAGTTAATTGATCCACATAATTCTGAACAGATGGTTCTTGTATGTTCTTGTGCTACTTGTGGCTACAATGTACAGGTACCAATTGCTATGAGAATAACTTACATCCCAACTCCTGGTCTCTGGGCCTCAAATGCAGTGAATCTTGGTCTATGTGTAAATGCTACCTGTACAACATCAGAAACCTGGGTTAAAATACTCCTGCAACATGCTCTGAGAAAAATAGGACAAAATGAGGCTGCTACTATCATTCACCATTGCACTATGCATCAGTTACATTGTAATCAGACTATTCAGCAGACCCTTTGTTTTGAAAGTGTGTTACCTCCCTCTTGGGCAATTGAGATAAATCCTGAACTACAACCTGAAACAATTCCATCACTGAAACTGTACTTGAGAACAGTGCAGGGTGAGCAGTGGTACCATTTGAGAGCAATCATTTATGTAGGAGGTCAGCATTTTACAGCTCGACTTTTCATAGGTGATACAATTTGGAATTATGGTAGCGCAAAAAATAATGGTAGACCTTATTTTTATACAAACATAATGACAAGTGGTGAATGGAATGCAGAGCAGCTGCTGCAATATGATGGAAGAAATATGTATCTGCTAATATATGGATCATAAAGATTGGTACCAAGCAGCACTTTTGAAAATATAAGTCAGAGTCATTCATCATGCGCTCATTTAGCAATAACATCTTCCTCAAGAAGATCATCAGCGACAACACGACGTTTCCTACTAATCACTTCAGTTTCCATGCTGCTTGTGCTTTGCAACTGTTCACATTGGTCTTTGAACAGCTAAAAAGTTCTTTAGTATAAACTGACAACCTATATGGTTGAACAAACCTGAGCACCAATCCAACTAACTAACATAATAGAATCTAGCCTTGTGAGAAACACTTGGCTTGAGCCTACTTTGATAGAGCGAAAACATAATGATGCCTCAATGAGATGACCACGCTGGAAAATGTAGGCATAGCCTCGACTTTGCGCAACTTCCTGAAAGTCCAGTATGATGTTATATATAATATGAGACATTGAATGGATCATGGACTCATCATCATCTGAAATTATTTCAAAAAAAGAGACTACATTGTCATCGGTAAACTTGAAACGGCTGGTCACAATGAGATCAGCCAACACATGGTCAGGATCGAAGTTGTGGGGGACAGCCACTTCAGAAAACACATTGTATGCGCTTGGCGTAATGAACCTGGTCTGAGCGATAATGGCATCTGAAGTACCAATAACATTGCCAACATAAGGTCGCATGGCACCTTCCACAAACAAGTCCTCAAAGAAAGCATAGATCTGTCGAAGTGCAGAAATGGCCTTTTTGAATAAGACTTCATCAGGTCCTATGATACTGAGCTTGTACAAAAGTGACCGGTTGACATTTGGGTTGAACCTGACAAGTTTTCAGGATGTATAGAATGCATATGTTACTAGACTGACTTTGTTTTTTTTCGTAATGGGAGGTAACAAATAATCAGTGATGTATCCAGTGACATCAAGAACAACTTCCTCGGAAGTATCCTTCCAAACAAGAAAGGTGTAGCCGCCAGCCATAACATTGATCCGAAAAGTGCGTCTGATCTTAGTGTCATCATCATACTCACACAGTTGCAGTTTCCCACGAGCTTCTGACTCGACACGTGTGTTTGCCCACTTCATCAGACTATTCACTGTTGATTGTGATGAGAAATAAGTGAAAAAGAGACATTTTTAACATACCACAATTGTCCTCCGATAGCGCGCGGACTAGTAATGCAACAGGTATTGATGAAGCCATGTGGAACAGACAGTGCAGGCAGCAGGAGAAGAATACTGTGATATCAGCTCAGATGAGTGTTTTGAGGGAGATATGGTGCATGTGGTCGAAATGATATTGAAATATTAGCATACAAAACAAGCACATGTGCAGATGCACACAGAACCTATGGTTTATAATTTGCATTGGCTGACATGAATAAGATTGAGTAACATGCACGAAAGCAATTAACGGATGATGCTCACATGGAAAAGTACCCATAATAAATTTCAAAGACATGCATGCCAAACAATGGATCCTAATGGTACATCCATGCCTAATGGTACATCCAACCTTATTAATAGAGGATGGACTGATAAGAAACCGCTTTAAAACACTAGTTACCAAACACGCACCACACAATTCCCATGGATTCTGCAAATGAACAACTGCCCATTAAGACCTCCATCACCTGAGACTCTCCGCAGTGAGTACATATCGATACATGTTGTGTTGACACATATACATTTATTGGGACAGGAAATGTACTAGCGATAAAAGTTTTGAAGGTGAAGATACTACAGCAATAGGAAGTCAGAAAAAACAAAGAGTTGATGAGGATAAGTAAGGATGCACCTCATCAATCACACACTTATTCATTCTGACAAAAACTGGGACAGTGCAAAGAATACTGTATGTGAGTCAACTGAGAAGTCACCAGATTGCAGCAAGCAAGATATTACCATATCGACAAGTAGAAACAAGTGAGTATAGCACTTGAGTGCCGAGTCCAGCTGTCACTTACATATTTACAAGAAATTCCCACAGTGATGTCAGAACCTTGCCTTGTGTTCAATGGTTCTGCTACAACAACAATAGCGAGCTTTTGGTGCCTTCAACAATCTGCTTCAGTAATCTGTTTGAGGACGAAACAGCTGTTCACCTTAATGCTCTTGATATCATAACTCCTATTTCAGCACTGTTTGTCAACCTGGCAATGGCTGACCTGACATCAATACGGTCACAGGGTTCTTACATTGTCTTGAAAGCAGACTCACATACAACCCGCTTTTTTTTGCTCGGAGTAACTGTATTCTCGTCGCTGTTATCAGGTTCTACTGCACAATCCCTGTCAGTTGCATTTTCAGACTGTACATTCCCACAAGCAATTGCAGTTTTGGGAGCAGTTTTGGACCGTAAGAAATTTGTTGTAAATATGTATCAAGGTGGTATTAGTTTGTCCTCCTATAAGAAAACAGGTAAGAAATTTGCTAACTTCTACCAAGATCTATGGCTGAACACCTCATCACAAGAGAGATCTTCAAACTTCTCTCCGTCCAGATCTAAGGTCCTACCACCATCCCCAGTTAAGAATGTGTCTAGCTCGAAGTCTGTTTGGGGAGCTCCTGTACGAAGCTGGAATGAGGATGGTGTGTAACAACGACACTAGATATTGCTTTGCCTCACTTACCTGAAGCTAGTTCCAGTGTATGATGGCAGGAAACTGTTCAAACTTTCCACATATGGGTCCCTATGAAATTTCCATGATGAACTGGATGCTAACTCTGCAGTGATAGTAATTTTCACAATCAGCTCCTACAGAAACAGTCGAGGTAGTGAACCGGATGATTTAGTTCTTAGCTTCAACGTTCAGGATGTGATCTTGCTGGCTGACTACAATCCCGCTACTGAGCCAAGTGCTATAACCTTTTCTGATGCAATTGGAGTTGAACTGGAGGAGGTAGCAAAAAATGCAAATCTTCAGGATGTACTCGAAGGTTCTGAAGAGGTTGATGAGGAAGAAGTTTGAGGACTGTCCATATGTATTCTGTACAGTTCGGAGACGTGCATTGAACTAAGAATTGCAAGCAAGAGGAAATGGAAAACTTCACCCAGAGTCGGGGATTAGTGCTTGCGCTGCTACACGATACAGTACTAGTATATTAATCTTGTAGTATACACTATTGAATTGTACCGTGGTCCGTCGGACTCCGAGTCATGTCCTAGTACCAGCCGAAGCGACTTTCAACATAATTTACCCGAGTTTGAACAGATCTGGACTAAATTACAGTTGCCCAGTTATCAACTCTTCATAACACACAAGCAGGGAATATAAAATGAATGCCATCCAGAAGGTCCAGCATGATTTTAAAGTACATAGGATTGCGCATCACCTTTGCAGCAGCCCTGGCGCATCACGTGTTTAGCTGGACAGTCACGTGTCACACCGTGGCGCCGGGCGCGGCATGATGTCCCGCGTCAGCCCAAAGGCACATGCTACTTGAAAGAGTTGAATGTACAGTTGATATTTTCATAATGCATAACGTAATCATGCATAATTCTCATAATGCATGGCTTGAGGACCAGAACCACCATGGAACACGGGGAGATAGGCCCCATAATGCATATTGAATAATGCATAGGTCCAGCAACCAAATTATGCATTATCAGAATGATTTTTGTCCATGATGCAGGGTCAACTACAGTGATATTTTATTCCTGAAGTGCCACAATAACATCCCAATTACCTAGAATGGGCAGGGGATTGTATACCAACTGAGAGGCAGCCAGTGCTAGTGAGGTGCCCACTGTCCACTTGTAAACCACGCGAAAAACCCATATCAATGACCACTGAAGGCACTTGTCTGTAATGATGCACCAAGAACAGCTGCGAAACCTGCTCAGACGACACAGTACAGAAACCCCACTGGCCATGACTGGATAATTGTCTATGCTTACGTTGACGAACACCTGGGGGTCGACCTTGGCTTCAAAGACAGATGGCACTTTGATCTTTATGCAATCAACCCTCTCAAGAAAGTTGAAATTGCATCCAGAGTTGTAGTCTCAGAACCACAGTTGGAGAAGCCATGTCGCATCTGAGTCAGTCAGTCACAGATTTCACTTGAATCACCTGGGTTACGCAAGTATGCGGCAGGATGACCTTACTACAGATATCACTACTAGTAGATAGCAGAGTTGAAATCGGTTGAATCGTGTCACACTTTGGCGGGGTCACAAGACTGTCACATTTGTGACATATTTTTGTCATGCATAAATGTCATGATGCATAGGCCCTGGGTCAGTCCGAAGGCTATGCGTTATGAGAATATCGACTGTAGCCCCACTCGGAGTTGGCAGGACAAGCATCCGACGGGGACTCTGGCCCGTTCCCGGGTTCAGCTGTCGCCTTAACCAGCTCAACCAGCTTCACCATGGACACCATCCAACCTCAGACCTATTTAAACTTCCATCTATCCGATTTTAAGAGTTCTCAGGCTACTGGCCTTCCTCTCCGTGGAAAATGCACTATAGGAAATGAACTTAGCTACACTCCTCGACGGAAGCCATTGGTACTAGGGTTCATAATTATATCTTCATGGATCATGTTCTGTTCGTTTCGTTTGCGGACCTGTATCGATTATATTCTGCCGGGCAAATCTCTCGGCGACTCGCGCAATCCTGCGTACCTCATCAGAGCTAAGCATGGCGCTGTCGCCTCTGAAAATAAACGTTGTTCAGATATTGGTGTCAGTATCCTCAAAGACGGGGGGAACGCGGTTGATGCCGCCATTGGTGCTACCTTTTGCACGGGTGTCGTAAACATGTTCTCGTGAGTTGCACAATGTCTGTGTCATATTGCCTCATATCTTCTATACAGGTCTGGTATTGGGGGTGGCGGTTTTATGACCGTACGACTACCTCCTTCTCCTGGACATCCCTCTGAAGTATATACAATCGACTTCCGAGAAACCGCCCCTGCATTCGCCAACGCTTCCATGTACGTCAAATTTCCCGATTTGTCCAAATTTGGCGGTTTGGCCGTTGGCGTTCCTGGGGAGGTGCGCGGGCTTGAGGAGGCCCATCGTAGATGGGGTTCACTGCCATGGGAGAGACTAGTAGAGCCGAGTGTCTCGCTGGCAAAAGGGTGGCAAGTTGATAAAGAGCTGAGCAAGCGAATACCGGTGAGATATCTACCCTTCCTTGGCTCATCAGTTCTGACATTTATCCAGTGGTTTCCAGATCTCATGCTGAATAATCCAGAGTGGAGTGTTATATTCGCACCTCGAGGAAGGTTTCTGCGTGAGGGTGAAATCATTCGACGGACAAACTTGTCGCGCACGCTTGCGATTATTGCGCAGGAAGGTGCAGATGCCCTGTACCAAGTAAGTATCGATCCGTCTCTTGGAAATTTCGTCCAATTAGTGCTCACTGTTTAAGGGTCCCGTTGCGGATTCATTAGTTCGCAAAGTTCGCTTAACTGGTGGCATACTTTCTCATTCTGATTTGGCCAATTATTCCGTCAAAGTAGACCGCGCGCTGCAGGGCACATATCGTGGTAGAAAGGTTTATGTCACGCACGCACCTACATCCGGACCAGGCACGTCACAAAGAACTCGATCATATCATCCTCGATGGTTTATTCTTCCAAACGATAGTCTTACTCCATATGTTAAATTTGCTTGAGAGATATGACATGGCGGAACGAACTGGCCTCAACATGCACAGAGTCGTAGAGATATTGAAATTTGGGTTTGCAGCCCGGTCAGTAAACGTCCAAATGCTTTACCCATCGTCTGACCATAGCTTGTCAGTACTCAAATATGTGATCCTGACTTCAGCAATAATACGGCACGGATGAATGAGATCTCGACAAAGATGTTTGCAGACGCCATTTTCCGGAACGTCACGGATGTGCGTTTATGGATACTCTTCAAGAGTTCGTACACATTGATTAACTCGGCATAGGATCGTACCCATCTCCCAGAATATTACAACCCGAACTATGACATCAAGATTGATCATGGCACTGTGAGCTCGTTATTGCTCTGGGAGAGATTATACTCATAATAATCTCGATCCAGAGTCATACGTCCGTGGTTGATAAGAATGGTATGGCGGTTGCCTTGACCTCAACCATAAACTTGGTATTCGGGTCTGAAGTCCTTGATCCCGAAACTGGCATCATACTTAATGACGAAATGGATGATTTCTCGATTCCCGGCGTCCCTAACGCGTTCGGCCTCTGGCCTTCGCCTTGTAAGGTGTTCCCCGCGCATGAAATAGCTCCCACTGATGAGCTTACTAGACAATCATCCTGAGCCTGGAAAACGTCCGCTTTCGTCTACGGTACCAACAATCATTGAGCAGCCAGACGGCTCATTTTTTGTAGCCATTGGTGGCTCAGGTGGTTCGCGTATATTTGGAGCCATATTTCAAACACTTCTTAATCTCGATCTGGGCTTTGATGTTAGCCAGGCGGTGGAATATGGACGGCTGCATGACCAGTTGTACCCTCTGATTTTAGATGCCGACTCAGTGTATCCTCCAGATATACTCGATGCGTTACGAATCCGTGGTCACAATGTTACAGGTGCATTCAAACGGGCCCTTGTTTTGTATTCTTGGCTTATAAGGACTTTACCACAGTTTTTGATGTCAATAGAGTTGCCGCTGTTGTTCAAGCGGTTGTACAACAGAATGGAATGATCACCGGTGAGATCTGAACGCAACCACGACGAGATATTTTCAAAATAAATTTTAATGCCAGCCGCAAGCGATTCTAGAAAGAATGGGATAGCCGCAGGGTATTGACCAACTGAATGTACTTCAATGTTGCAAACTTGGTGAATCGTCGATATGGTTACAGCGATCTCGACATCTTGTCTCTTGGTGATATATACTTATGATGGGCCATAGTTTCCTTCTAGACGCGATTGCTCGCAGCACTTTGCTTCCTTTGCTGAAGTCGGTTTCTATCGTGACGTTACAACTCTAGATGTTAATAGAACCCCTTATTCATTGCCTCGCGATTGGGATCCTATCCGTAGTTGGAACTGCGCTGTATCTCCATGCATATGCCTGATTGATGATTGAGTTCAACACTCCCTTATGGTGCCTCGGCCGGATCAAGAGGGTCACAAGGTGAGGTCTGGTGAGGTCCAGACAGTTTTTTTTACGCCTGAGAAGTCATTTGTTTATGGCCGCTCCGATTATACCCTTAAGGCATGTACACTATACACTTTGAAATGAAATATTTGTGGCTAGCCTAACTGAGTAAAGCATGAAATTATAATAAAATTGAATGACTTATTACAAACCTCGTAACGCATAAACGTCATGGGTGAAATTTGAAAGGAGATACAAACTGTTTGTTTCTATTTCGACTGACCTTTACTGTCAATCAGTAAACTTTGTTTACCCCAACTTTTCTGCACTTACGACATGGATTTGGACCTCTTGTCATCTTACGCGGGGCTTTTGATACTTGCCAGCGGTTCGATCTATGCTGGAGCGTTTGGATCCTTACCTGTATGCTGCTTAGTATTTCTTAACTCAGCCCTGTCCCTCACCTAGATGCATATGGGTAGAATTCGAAAAAGTCAAGTAAAAACTCGGATGATGAAGACGAAGACATAGCAGAACGTTTGTCTTCGGGTGATGCATTGTATTTTCCTATTGTGAGATTTTCGCCAGATGTTTGTTCTGCAGCAACGAACTCAGCTTTGTTAGATCGCTTCTGGGGCGCTCGTAGGACTGTACGCCGTCATTAAATATCTCGGATCCGAGTGGATTAACTGGTTCCTTGGATGGTATTTCTCCGTGATGGGTGTTGGAAGTGTTTGGAAGGTAAGTTGTTTTAATGAGCGATCATAGTTGTTCTCACTTTTGGAGCAGTCATGTATTTCGTTGACGCGATACTTGCTCGGTTCAACGCGTTGGAAACAATTTGACAGCATGAACCTCTCCATCAAGAAAGGATCAAAATGTACGCAAGGCCTTCACACTTGATTGACAGGATATTGATGTCTGTCGGCCTGGCAGCCCTTTTCTCCATGACGTGGAAAACGCCTTGCCTGTTCCTCTTGCCGCTGGCAATCATCCCTTCAGCAATATACTCGATTTCTCCCATGAAGCGTAAATCAGTGCTGATGACCGATATTCTGTCACTGTCATTTTCACATAATGCACTGTCCTTATTGAAAATCGACTCCTTTCAGACCGGAACCATCCTGTTGTCCTGTCTTTTTCTCTACGATATTTGGTGGGTATTCGGAACTGAAGTAGTAAGCAAAAGTTTTGTTATGCCGAGAACACGCGGTGACATGATATAGATGGTTAAAGTAGCAACCTCGCTTGACATTCCTATCAAGCTGCTTTGGCCTAAATCCTTGACCTTTTCTGATGGACAGGGTTTTACGATGCTTGGGTTGGGGGATGTTGTTATTCCGGGCATTTTCATTGGATTATGCCTACGTTGGGATTTTGATCGATCTGGCAACGTATCTTCAGGTGACAGGTTCAGCAAACCATATTTCTATGCATCTCTAGCGGCGTACATTGGTGGTCTGGTCACGACAATGTATGTGATGCACGTATTTGGAAAAGCTCAGCCTGCGCTGCTGTATCTGAGGTATGTATGATTGTGAATTGTGAATTTGTGATCGAAGTTTTGATGAAACGCATAGCCCTGCTTGCATCCTGTCGCTCTTTATTACAGCGAGTGTCCGTGGAGAAGTTGGAGAAGTATGGAACTGGAGAGACGAGCCGGAATCAGAGAAGAAAAGCAAGAAGACATGATCTGATTTGGAATGGCATGCGTGTGGTGATCTAGACGACTTGAGACTAGAGATCTGATCTAGATTGGAGTATGTATGATTGTTTTATTTTTATTTTATTCTTTAGAGAGAGGAGATCTGTGCAAGCTGTATGTAGTTGCCATCTTGCAACGTGATCGGTTGTGCCTGCTTTGCGAGGGAGAGAGGATTGTCGTTTGAGATCTAGATAAAGACCCCTGACAGTGGTGATTGGGGGTCTATTGAGAACGGACCGGACGTCGAGCTGTTTCCAAAACTCCAAAACCGCCCGTTTGCACGTTGCCTTGCTCGACTCAGCCGTCTCATCGCCGTTTTCCTGGCGCATTGCAAATCTGTCATTCTAGAATTAAACAGGGTCCTTTACGTCTTGCACATCGTCTTGGGCTGTTTACTCACTGTTCTTCTCGTCTTGCGGCCCTGAATCTCCATGGAACTCTCTTCCTCGTCTACTACTACTAGAGGTTATGTTGATCCAAATCGTTCGCTTTCCAACGATCTCTCCAGGTCTTGGTCTCGTCCATCTCTCAACACTTCCTTCAATAACAACCCAATCTCTCCCGACTTGAGTCCTATACCTCCTCACTCTCCTTGGCCCGATAATCTCCCAGGTCACTATCTCCTCCCTGATATGCCTCCTCGTAACTCCATCCAGCCTTCGTCCACAGCAATGCCTCCATTTAACAGTGACTGGGATCACCTTTTCGTACCTCCAACCCACGACTCATATCCCACCCTTGCTCATAATAATAATGGCTTTTCACATCTGGCTTCTCATAGTCTTCCTGGTTCTTACCAAAGTCACTACCATTCTAACCTCAATCCAACTTCACATCATCCTTCTGGTTCTTGGTCCCAGTCTCACTCCCCCATCCACCATAAACCGCCTTCTCGTTATTCTGCCAAACAGTCTCTCCCACGCTCAATATCGTCTTCTGAGCTTAAACCTGCCAAAGGTTTGTCTCATTCAACTCCTATCCTTTTCCATTTATTCTCACGGCTTGACCGCAGTCGATCCTAGAAGAAGTAATGATCAACAACGCAGGCTTAATCCTGCCAGTCCGGTCATTCTTCATCGCGCAGGTAATGGACCTACCATCGGTGTTGGCCTCGACCCTTCACTCTCCCAAGATAACTCATCGCCTATTTATTCATCTGGTTATCATTATCCAGGTGACCGTTCCACCGCAGGCCTTCCGCCCTCGTTATGGATGTCTCCTGCGTCCATCCCCAACCACAAACCTGTCGCACATCATATGCCGAACTCCTCTCCCTCTATTTCTATCTCAGGACGTGCCACTTCTTCACATCGCAGTCCATATAGCCAATCTCCAGTATCCCCGACATCTCCTAATACTGACTCAAAATCAACCCTATTTACCGATATCTTCTCTGAGGAAATTTTCAGTCCGTCAAGAATCCCTCTATCTCCCCAAGCTACCAGTCCCTTTACCTCACCAAGAGTCTCTGGCTCTCCCGATTTACAGGCTGCTGATCTCGGACCGGATCCGGAGCAACTTGCAAGAGAGGATCCGTTGGCCACCCAGGTATGGAAAATGTATGCACGTACAAAAGCAACATTACCTCATGCACAGCGAATGGAGAATCTTACCTGGCGGATGATGGCATTGGCCCTCAAGAAGAGGAAGGAGGACGAAGAGGCCAGGTTAGTAGGTTTGGGGAAAGAGAAGCAAGATGCTATTGTCGAGGTCAAGAGTGAGTTTTCCCAGCGGCAGGAGGCGGAACTGGTACCACCCACGAACTCGGATGAGAGAGGAAGGAGGATTGACAAGGGCAAGGCGAAAGTGCGTGTGGTCGGTTTTGATGGCACTAACCAGGATGGCTCTGAAGAACAAGAGTCAGTTCTATTCAGTTTATATTCAAAGTACACCAACTGAATAGCATTAGTAGTGTTGTAGCCATGGATTGGCGAGCTTATAGTAGATCAAGATCACGGATATCAATGGACTGGAGGCCTACCAGCCGGTCCCGATCGCGGCCACCCGAAGGTCCTGCCATCTTTGACCAACATGGGATGCCAAATAATCCAGTGTACGATGGCCGTTTTATGTTTCCCACTACGAACGATGCCTACAAGTCGCCCAGCGACATCACTAACAACAAACACCACCCAACTCACTCTACCAAGGGCGGGATATCTACTTCGCCCAACATACCCATACCTGGAGCTCGTAGCCCTCCCTTCAACATTCTTCATCATCCGCAGTCGGAACTTGCGTCTGTGTTTGAAGATCAAGCTGAACACGTTACACATGCAGAATCACATAATCACAACCCTACCGCATATAACAACACTAGCCTTCCCTCTTACAATAGTCCGGCCTTTGCGCCGTCTTCCTTGCCTTCCGTAGGCCTCCATGGTCTTATTAAAATACCGTCGGCCTCTCACACCACCAGCCAGTCCCCTGAACAGCGGGCTTTTCCTCGGCACGTACGTAAAACAAGCTTTGACCATACCGTGTCAAGAGACGGAGTTCTGACGGGCCTGAGTGGGAGACATCAAGTCAATGGGAAGCCTCTCCCGCCTGCCAATACAATCGGCACCAAAAGACGGGCGGAGACTCCTCATCACGAGAGCATGTTACGTGGGGATCCTTCAAATGTTGAACGGCCATCACAGAATCGAGCTTCAGAACGATTTGAAGCGGGGAGTTCATTCCCATCCACTTCGTTTAATTTTTCGTTTCCGCCTTACGAGAGTTTGTTCTCTTCTTCAGTGTCCTCTTCCCTGGGTGGCCATGATGATTACAATCAGGTTTCACATACTAGAAGTAATCAGAATCGATACCAGCATCACCAGCATCACTCTTCCGGGCACTCATTCATTAACAGTCAGGGATACGCCGCCGCCGCCTCCAGCGATGGGCTGTCTGCTGCCGCGGTTGCAGCAAGCGCTGTAATGGCAGAGGGATATGCGCAACTCAACGCAGCTGATTTGGCCGGAGTAGACGATTCGTTGTTGGATTACAGCCAACTTCTGGGTATCATGTACCCCGGTGTTGATGGGTCTGTGGGCCCGTATACCCATGTGGATCCGACACAAATTCTCTCGGGGGGGCAAGGCGATAGCAGCGGGAATGGATGCACAGGCACCGGTGGAGGCGGACTTGGTGGTGGGTATCCCAACTTTGCCAGTCCTTCGAGTGATGGGTGGGGCAATGGGCTGGGCTCTAGTTCCAACGCTTCCCCGGAACAGAGTATATCCACTGCCTCAACGCCGCCTTCGACAGAAAGCCCTTCGAACAATGCACCGGGATCGAGGTCAACGACGGGTGGGAGGAAGTATATTCCCTTAAAGCAAGGAGCACAGGGCTTACAAAGGGAAAAATCTTTTTCCGTGTCATCTAATCCACAGACTGAGCTAAGGTCTTCTGCAAGTACGCCTGAATTGTCGGGGATGGACAAGGGCGGAGGTGAGGAAGGAGATCAGACGCCGACACTTTGTACGAATTGTCAAACCACAAATACACCGTTGTGGAGGAGAGATCCTGAGGGTCAACCACTTTGTGCGTGTTGTTAAGCTCTGCGTGGTGCTGTGCAGATCTGATTGATATATCTTGTACTTTAGGCAACGCTTGTGGCCTGTTTTATGTATGTCCGAAATTGCGATAGTAGGGGTCTCGATACTGATAGCATTCTTAGAAACTTCATGGGGTTGTACGTCCTTTATCACTTAAAACGGACGTGATCAAGAAGCGGTAGTTATCTTGTTATCTTAATGCTTATCTTTGTCTGACTGCGAATCTTCATAGAAACCGGGCATCGGGAACTCCCAGCGGTACGGCTCGGAAGGGTACTAATGCATTACCGAAGCTTGCTTCTTCAACAACCCGGCCACGTTCGCACTCCAGCTCACTGTTATCTGGCTTGGGACGAGGTACCTCTGGTACCGGCTCTGGGGGAGCCGGTGGGACGGTCTCTATGAAACGGCAACGACGGACTTCTACTGGGTTGCAGATAACCTCTGCTGGCGTATGAGCGTGTGAGGTGCATTTCTTCAAGTATGACTACAGACATGTATCACTATCATCTTTTCCTTCTTATGGCGCATTCTTCACTACTATCGAGAACTGTACCACTAGCAAAGTAGATCTCCCATAGTAGATTGTAACTTGTTTTTCGATTTCTTGTAATAACTGTACCTGGAACGTGTTGTGGCGTTTGAACTTTTTGGACGTAACATATTGTTGTCACTCGACGTTGTCAATAAACCACTTGTTGCCCATCCTGGCTTCCATCTTTCGTGCCAATGCCGCCACAACCCGCCCAACACCGCCCACCATGTATCCTTCAGGCCTTATGCCAGTCGCTTCTGGAGACTGGAATGGAAGTAGACAATTGCAACGACGGGTGTCACGAACCGATTTAGACTTTGAACAAGCTTTACGTGCAGAGGGTACTGTTGTACTCAAAGAAGGCTTGGACGTGAATTCTATGGGTGTGGATACAAGTCCGTCACCTATGAACGCAAGTTTTGGCTTGCCGACCTCACCCCCGCAATTGACCACACGCGCATTGCAACCATCAACACCCACTGTCGTCCCACCGACTCCTTCGCCAGTCCCTGGACCTTCGTCGGCAAGGATTATTGCACCCCCACAATCCTCCTTGTCTCACGATGTCCTTGATGCGCAAGACACTCCAGACCGACAAGCAAATCGTCGCTCGATGTATCGATCTCCTGGTACGTCCAGTAGCCCAGATCTTGCGACTTTACTACGTAAGGCGAAGGAAAAGGGAGGGGTTGTTGGACCAAATCACAACAAAAAAGACAAGCGACGCGACTCACCCCCGCCCCCTCCTGTCCCTCCAGCTCATGATCGTCCATCAACTGGTGGTCGTCCACGATCATCCACGTCTTATTCAGTACACCCATCTACCCCACAAGTGGCTCCATTATCTAAAGGAAAGCTCAAGTCAAACAAAGGCGTTCTTGGTGAGGCAAGTCCGGATTGGGTGCTGGCAAGTCCTCGTCAGACGAAGGGAAATGGTTCGACCAAAGTCCGTTTTTCTGTTTGCATGTTCCACCGTTTGTTCTTATCAGCTTAAAGCCAACGAAATCTTCGGTTAGAGCGAAAACGAGTGCCTTCCTGGGAAAGATGCTTGGGCAGGGTACGGCAACAGTTCGAGAACGATCTGTACGCTCACTCTTATGATGCTTTTGGGGGTGGTTTACATTTGATAATCTACAGAAAACGGATGCCACTGCGCCTGTAGCGCCTACATCTCCAACATATACCACTCCGTCGCTGCTTGACGCCTTTATACCTCCCGTACCGCCACTACCTGTCGAACGTCAACGCACCCCTGTTGGATCCCCTATAGCTGACGTATTTAGCGGTACTCATCGCACACCTCAAAACAGCAGTAAACCACTACCTCCAATTACAGATTTCGGATTACGACCAAGCGAGGATTCCGATGAACGATCCTTGATCTTTGTGGAAAAAATTGTTGCGGAAGATACTTCCCTCTTTTCCGAGCAATCAAACACCATCAGATCCCGTAAGCGGAGAAGCATGAGCATCGGGGAAGCCGAGTTAAGGAAGACGCCGACCTCAGCGTCATCACCCTCTCCGCTCTGTTCGACATTTGATCGAAGGGATGATTCTCCGTCGCATCTCGATGATCCCACCTTGAATGGTATATTAGACGATTTCAAAGGTGAACTCTCTCAGCTAGACCCAGTTTCTGGTTCTTCCTTGGTTCTCCGAGATCCCTCTACCCCTTCCCGTCGAGCTGCTATCCGAACAAAGACTGACGGCCTCATTTTGCATACTAATAACCAACAAGAACCCCTTGACAAGTCTCCCTCAACACCATCCAGTCCCACACTAACCCTTCACGAATCCGAAGATGCCAGTGACAGGACTAGCGTTCCTTCGTCTCCAATTATACCGCCTCGTCGTTCATCTCTTCAACGATCTACTTCCCGTCCACACTCGATCGGATCACCACGTGGAATAACCTCTAGGCATCCTTCAAGCCCGCTTAGGTCGAGGAGTGGGCCTGTCCTTGGCCTCCCATCACCTAGTCCGCGAGATACCATTCGGCTTCGTTCTCTTCATCGTTCGACAGCGTCAAGCTCTGAACCGTCCCTCATCCCGATTAACGATGATGCACGCATGTGTGAGTCCATCTCATCTTCGCTTGATATATGCCTCATGTATCTACTGCAGTATCACCGCGTGCCGATTCTCAACGTGACCTCGCCGTCAATGACTTGGCCCTCAGACGTATGTCTTCCATTCATTCCTCTGGCGCGGTTTCGCCTCTCGTTGGAGAGGATACCTCAGATATGGATACTCGAGGTAAAGACCTGGCCCTTCGGTGTTGGAACGAGGACGAGGGATTTTTAGCAAAAGACAAGATTGCGGAGTGGCTGGGCGGGCAGTAAGTATAGCCTGTCCGAGCTACGTGATTGAACACTCAATTTTTTTTTACAGCGGCCGTATCAACAAATTGGCTCTCCATCATTATGTCAATTTCTTTGACTTCTCCGGTTTGAGGCTCGATCTCGCATTTCGGCAAGTTGATTTTCGCATGTCCATTCTGAGCTGACGTATCACAGACGCCTATGTGCGAAACTTTTTCTCAAGGGCGAGACACAACAGGTGGACCGTATCCTTGAAGAGTTCAGCAGACGTTATTGGGAATGTAATCCCGGTGGTGTCTATGGTAGTGCCAGTAAGGTCGTTCACCTTGTATACAATACTCACATTACTGAAACCAACATCAGACATCGTTCATGCTGTGTCATATTCCCTATTGCTTCTTAATACTGACCTGCATGTGGCGGAATTGACGTCTCGAATGTCTCGAAATCAATTCGTCCGCAACACGCTTACGGCCATCCAAATGCAATTTCAGCCAACCCTTCCTGGACAACTATCGACTTCCGATCTGACTTACGACGACTGCAGCAGCAGCATACGTGGTTCCGAAGGCCCAGAAACATTAACTCGGCTCCACAGAAGTAACAGCATCATAAGTCGGACGAGCGTGTCGCGAGATGGCGTCATGACCCTTCCAAATCCTCCGGAAACGATACATGTTGCTCGAGACCCTAATGGCAGCACACCTTCTGTGCAGGTGTCTACCGCGTATGAGCCTAGACCGAACTTGAACCCAGTTTATGGTCGAGCATGGGAAAGTGACATGGAGATTCTACTCAAGGTTGTTCACAAGTTCGACTGCGACTCCTGTCCTGAATTCATTCTCTGTCAGGAAATGTATAATGCGATCAAGAGTCAACAAATTTTGCAACCGCTCAATAGCAGTGCCACACGGCCTTCTTTATCACTGAGCCCCAGCACTACCATTATGCGCAAACGAAGTTTACGCGGACAGCCTGATCGTTTGACGACCCTCAAGCGCGGTAGCATTCGAGGGTTACAATCGATCCTGAGCACTCAGCCAAGCGTCAGCCCTTACAGTAGTAATAGCAGCATCGAGGGCCGCGTAAGCCCGTCTCCGAGTTTTGCAACGTCGACCCATGAAGTAAGTATCTACCTGTCTATCAGGGATGCTAAGCTTAGATCTTGTTGAAGGTACATTACAATTCAAGTTCCTCCTTCCTCACGCCTACACTGGGTTTTGCTTCTAATCTCTCACATACCATCATCCGAGAGGCACACGAAGATGACATTCGGAGCATCCACAGCAATGACACTAGTTCCACGACAATCAGTATAACTGACGAAGAGCTAGCACTTCTAGGAGCACCGTGGGCAAAGGAAGGGATACTTTGCCGTAAGCAGTACTGGGAATCGACAGGACGAAGGGCTCGTGACAAGGCCTGGCTGGATGTATTTGTTGTCATACAGAGGGGCGAACTAAACATGTTTACTTTCGGTGACCACTCCAGCGGTGGATCAGGTACTTTTGGAGGCGGAAATTGGCTTGTGAGCAGTTAGCTTAAACTGATCTGCTAATTCTAACGGCGTTCTGTTAGGCTAACGCCCACCCTGTTGGGACCGTCCATTTGGCACATTCATTGGCGCACTCATTACCTCCGCCGGGATACAACAGGCAGCGACCGCACTGTATGGTGTTGACAATGGCCAACGGAGCAGTGTATTTCTTCCAGGCTGGAACTGAGGAACTTGTCAATGAGTGGGTTTCTACCTGCAACTACTGGGCTGCACGAACAAGTAAAGAGCCTCTCGCTGGAGGTGTATCAAATATGGAATATGGGTGGAATCGTGTAGCTGATCCATACCCACATGCCCATTCGCAATCCGAAACGGAATCAAGCAAGGACAGCATCGATTACAGCGATGCACTGAGCGTCCGTAGCGGGAGAAGCGCCCGTAGTAAATTTAGTTGGAGAGATGGCTCTGCTACCGTGCGAGCCCCGCACTCCCCGTGGGTTGACAGAACGACAATCAACGATTGGAAACCTCCTCTCCCCCCTACTGTTTCCAGTGTGCATGATGAAGAATCACAACTCGAAGCTCTCAAGAAGCACGTTTCAACTATGAAACAAGACCTTGAGCGGCATAACGAGTATCGTCAACCCATGGCGGCTCTGGTAGGCATTGTGCTGATGTGGAATTTGTTCAACTGCTGACGGCTGGCCCTAGTACCAGCCAAAGACGTCCAATGCTGTCAAAGCGCAAAGTAACTGGGAAAAGAAATCGCAATATTTGCTTACCGAAATAGTCAAGTACGACTCCTACATAGACTCCCTGCAAGCTGCCATGTCATTGCGGCTGAAGAAAAGAGGCGAAAAAGGTTTGCTATGATCAGTATTATTTTACTTATTCGTCTTAACGGCTCTTTCCAGCCTTAGAAAGAGCCCTCAGTGGAACTGTTCCAGTAGAAGATTCACCACTGGACATCAAAGGGAAATGGAAAGGTCCTGAAGAGGAAACTATACGAGAGGAAGCTGAGCCTACCACTCCAGGACCAGGACACTTCGGAGCACAATTTCACCGGAGGGAGTCAGCAGAAACAGAGACATGAAGATTGGGTGACCCCGTAATAGCCTCGACAGTGCTTTCCCTTGATTTTAACTAGTACTAATATATATGGATTGTTCTCTTCTGCTTATGTTCACATTGTCCATGTAAACTTTTAGCAATGCCCGGATGAAATTTGAGCAGCGTCTTACTCTGAATATTACTTACAACTTCACGTCATACCGGGAGATGTTTCCACAGTTACTCACTCGCTGCTGGGCGCTACCGTACTTATGCACGATTCTAAACGCTAGAATCAGAATACCTCTCCAGGATTTTTACGGAGCATGACCATCCTTCAAACGATTGATGTGAACTGGTGCATTTGTGGCGCTCTAACGGCCAACCATCGAGTGCACTTCTATACGGTATGGTCCATCGAATATACTCTAATGCCTAATGTACCCACTACATGAGAGACCATTGAACAATCGTCAGCATATAAATTTTGGGATTCTGAAGTCCCCTTGAATTGTTAGACTTACCGCTGGACCCGTGAGATGCTTTCTGGTCCGATGACGCTTCCGAATCCTTTTCCAGCTGAATTACATCTAAGTCTTCCGAGGCTTCGAAAATTGTTTGATGATAAACCATCACCATGGTTTTCACAGTGATAATGGCCCAAAGGATAAGAGTACCTATTGCGTAAATCGCACCGAAAATGCGGAAGAAACGCGAATCAAAAGTAGTTGAGAGGTTAATAGTAAGATTGGCATAAACGCCCTATGTATAATTCGTTGACAAAGCGGGCGATAGAGGATGAATACGCAACGTACGTTGGGAAAAACCAAGCCCCACCAGGGCAATTTGAATGGAAAACGGCCACCGCGGACAACGTGCTGAACTGCCAAAAATGCATAGATGATCCACATCGATGCAATGCACCACAATAAGAAAGAGATGCAAACACAAATGTTATAGATGTCGTCTCCTGCTGTGTTTGACAGAAGAAAGTCTGAACTAACGCTGTCGTTCCGAAATGGAAGCAATGATTTGAAGTTCTGGCCTATCAGGAGCAGGGCAAACCCAGCCTGACCTGTAGGTCCAAGGGGCAAAAAAACAGAAAGCACCGTAGCTCCAGAGGGCAAGCCATGAATTATGAGCCGTAATAAGTAGGTCGTCAACATCATCCATGCAAGGCACAGGCCAATAGCGACCAAGAACACTGCGGTTGTGCTTGAAATGAGGGCATGCATTGAAGAGTACTTCTGCAATGCCTCTGCAAGTACGCCCCCCGATGACGCTGCGACGACAAGAGTAACGACTGGCAGCAACCACGTAGTGGTCATGGCCTGTAATGTGTGTGTCTGTGCCGTTTGCCTTTAATAACAGATTCAGAACAACGATTGCTAGGAGGATGGATCGACAAACATGATGTGCACCATTCCCCAACAGCACAGTACTGATATCAAGACGTCTATCCACCACACAGCCCAGATAAAATACAGGAATCCTTTCCCGCCAAAATCAAACCGTGTGTTTATAACATCGACAGCGACGTTGATGAGCGTTGTTACTCCCATGGGAAAACAACCGATGTAGAGACTGGACACAGGATGTTGAAGTGTTATAGCCCAGATGTGAGGATATAGGTAGTAACGTGCAAAAGTGAGGGTGGCGAAGAGAAGGAAAAGGAACATATTCAGGAAGAAGAACGCCAGTGAGAGTGAATTCATCGCGTATGTATCATGGCCATACGGAAACGAAGCGAAGAGGATGCTAATTGCGCCGGTTCCTGTGTAATGGGTGTATGAAATTCAGTAAGTTGACCGGCGGATCGGCAGAAACCAATATCCCTGTTCATCTTCAAGGGAGATGGCGGATACATCAACGAGACATACCCATAATGACGGCAAACCATGGAGGGGAGAAATTCCTGTATATTTGTCGTGAAGATGTAAAAAGGGGCAAATGTTTTATTTGCAGACCTTGCGATCTCCCTGAAAGACATAGGGGCTGTTCTTTTGGAGAGCATCACTGGTAGTCTGGAACTATGAACTAAGGCCACAGTAAGTTGATGACGAAAAAGACTCCCCGCAAATACACAACACCTCGGATCTCAAATGGGACACGGTCCGGGAGCTTTCTATAAATTTAAGTGAGTCCTGGCTTATACGTTTTCATCGTCACGACATGAAGCTCTCACCTGTTAGTTAGCGCACATCTGTTTGTGTTCGCTGATCAGCCGCCACGTATAATTTAACAAGGTGCGAGATTCGTTACATTTATCTAGGCACTCCGGCAAAACAAATTTGCCTGCCTTAGATGAGGAATATGCAAATCGGAAAGGTCTGCTTCTTGACTTCCTCATCCTCCCGAGTGCAGGCCTGCCCGGATACTGTGAGTACGATCCTTGACTTGTCTCGTACACAGCATTATCTGGCACAAGAGACCATAGTCGTCCTGCTCTTCTCCTGGTACAACTGTCAACAACAGTACCGTGACGTCTGTATATTTTGTGATAAATCACGACGAGACGAAACGACTTACAGTGGCGGTTCAATGGACAATGGAGACATGGGGAGCGGGTGCGGCGTAAATAATTGCTCAAAGATAATTGATGATAACCGTTGACTCCAAGACCGTGACCTTAGCGCCCGTAAACTCGGCGTATTAAGCTCTCTTTCTAAACCACTTCCATTTCTCATATGTTGTCAAGTGCGCGCAGCCACAAACGCGTACTATTTATCGCGTATATGGTTGTGGACTAGACAACTTTGTTTTGCCCCTGGTGCTCTGAACTTGCCGTGCTTGGCTAGTTTGACATGTGACTTCAAGTTATGTATTAACCGTGGTGCTCCACAATCCTTCCTCTTTCTCGACCTGCCGATGACACTTACAAACCCTATCAGCAGTCCCGAGGCTGAGCGTCCCCCACAGTCTTCTGATTCCAAGTTTCCGAAACGCATCTTTCGCCCTCTTTCTCTGATCCATGGTTGCAAAGAATATAAACCTGTTAGTGTGCCCCATGTACAGCAACGTCAGAAGGAAGCACGCGTTTCCGCAGCATTTTCCAAGCATTTCATCAAGTCGCGTTCAAATCAGGACCAACGCGCGAGGGAGTTTGCGTTGCTTGTTCGCTCACTTATAGTCGGGCCTTCAGAGACTACATCTCCTCAACTGACTATTGCAAATGCGAAGCCTCGCTTAGAAAACTTGAAACTCAAGTCCCATCTCACCAAACCAAAGACTGCCAACACAGTTATAGCTCACCTACGCGCTTTGCCCATCTCTGATGCAGTGGTAAAGGGAAAAGAAGAGAATAAGGATTTCTGTATTAGCATGGGAACACCCATCCGTGCTGTCTGTCTCGAGCATCCAGATGCAGAACAACATAGGCTTCATTTCGCATCATTGGCACAGGAACCCAATACCCAGATCCAGAAGTCCTCTGTACTGTCACTCAATATTGCTGCTATTTCCTCGGCTCCTCTCGAGAAGCTCTCTGTCTTGTTCCATGAGATGAATATTGTCGACCTCATGCAGCCTGCCGATTTTGGATTGGAACGACCTGGATCTGAAAAAGGAATTTTGGCTGGTGCCCTTCCCACCGCAGAGACTGTAATCGATGGGTTTAACATGATTACTCCTCAACTAATGGGTCTTGGATACGCAACGGGACAAGCCATTTATCCAGATCACAAAGGTTAGTATCTATATCCTTCTCCAAGTCCGGTGCTTTTGATAACCATACATCATGATATCAGGCATACATCCACCTACCGACCGCATATCTGTTTTGACGTGTGAGTTCCTACTGTACTGCATCACTTTAAGTATATAGAGATATATTTTATTATGCAGACTGGTGGGGTTTCGAACTCGTTCTTCCACCTCCGACTCTGGCATATTTTTCAGTTAGTGCTGCTGCACGCCATTGATTTTCGTCAAATACTGAGTCTATTGCATCTATTGCAACAGGAAGCCCAGTCTATCGCAAGCACAGCAATCAACTTTTTGTCTGCGATTGCCTTGGTTCAAAATGGTGTACGCGAAATTCTTCCGTTCATACGCTACATGGCACAGTTCATGGACTTCGAATTCGACGCCATCAAGCAGCAAGATCAGGGCCGCGGGGTTGTCTGCGCTGCAACATGGTAAGCACTCTTCCCTGTCTACTTCCGTATCCCCTGAATGCCTAGTACCTTAGGATTATGCCTGCAGCTTTGGTAGGACAACTTTCTAAAGCGATGTGCTTTTATTAACTACATATTGTATTAGGTGCCTCGGCCTTGGGATTTTCCTGAGCCTGAGCAACCACAGACGAGAGGATCCGCTCCCACTCCTCCTCCAGCCTTACCCAATTCCCATTCCGTTCCAGTGGAAACCCCACAGGTGTCTGCAGATCCTATTTTTGTGCAGACTGCTGCGACTTCCGTTGCCTCTGCAAAATAACGCCTATTCCTGCATTTTATAATTTGATATCCACACTTCAGATCCCGTATTATTACCATTCAGCCCGCTGAGATACTGGCACGTTTAAAGACTCGTTACGATTCCCGCCTGTTTGTCGCACGGCTTTATTTAGTGTATCGGTTTATGATTTATTCCTACGACAGATTCCTGGTGCCTTCGTTCTTTAGAAACTCTCCGACGTACATGAACGCAACCAGCAGTACATTCCGCTATGACTGAGTCAGGGAGGATCACCCATTTCCCGCCTGGGTTATGAGTCAGTGTTCCTAGACGTATGGTCACCGTGTCCACTGTCAATGGGATGAACTTTCTGATTCAGCAGTTCTGCAAGTTGGACTAGTTATAATAGCAAAAATGTCAGTCATCTTGTATAGTAGTACAAAGGTTTCATGTTATACCAGTAGTTGTATACTTACACACAACATACATGATGGCCTCGACTTGAAGTAGGGATCCTTTCATCTACTGCGTCGTGACAACCCCATCTAGTTCTGTGCCGACACATCAATAAACTGAGACTTTAGACAGGAGATGGCATCTATACCTATATAGTCAATAATATCATCTTGGAGTGATCGCAGGTGTAGGAGGTGTTGGTCTGGGATACGGGCCGCAAAGCCCTGTGAGGCGGGATCGTCAATCTTAACAACGATCGAAGGGAAGATACACACAGGCAACACGGACGAGTCAAAGAGCCGAGTGACCTCGCCACCTGGAAAACTCAGTCATGACTAGAAAATACGATAAAGGAATTAGTAAGTACCGTTGTTCTTCACCTTAGCAACATGCTCGTTAATCATCGCCTGGTCTACGTGCTGCTTGAAAACTACGATATATTCTGTAAATAGCAGATCAGACATTATCAATATTGTTTGAAAGAATGACTTGCTCCCCGACATGTTAACTGGAAGGATGTTGTGGGAGATTCAGGGGTATGCGGGCTTCTGAGCCCGGAGCCGAAACTATGATAATGCCTTTTGAGTCAACTTGATGAATGTTACTTAGTGGATTGTTTCGCGTTCAACTTGTTGTTTTGCACAACATGCCAGTAACGCGCTCATCTACTCGAAATACCCCGCAGGTGTTTTCGCCTTTCGAGAGCAAAAAACGTAAAAAAGGTTCGAACAAGAATGCCCACACAAAAGACATCCAGATTACAGATTCTAGCCTGTCGGCATCCATTGTTCCTCAAGATGGCCCCAGCAATTCGTCAACCTCTCAAGACAGTTCTGGCCTTGTTCCCGCCGTTTTGACATTCTCGTTTAATGATGCAAAGGAGCATCTCACAGGAGTCGATCACCGCTTCAAAGATCTGTTCAACAAGATGGAGTGCAAGCCATTCCAACAGTTAGAGTGCGTGCATCCTTTTCGGTAATATCTTTGCTACCTATCGTACAGAGGGCGCCGCTGAACGACCATACAGTGCGCTGGTCACCTCTATCTTGTAGGAGATCAGCGTAGTTCTATTAAGGTTGTAATCGAACAATTTGACAGGGGCCAACAAATCTCTTGGCTAGCAGCTCGTTCCATTAATCACAAGTTTATTCGATTATTTGACCCCTCAATTCCCGAAAAACCTACGGACTATGAGTCAGTTCAGTACACGTTTCTCCTTTATTTGATTGAATTTTTCTCGGAAGGGCCCATAAATCTCCGACCTCATTCTTTCCAACTCCCGAACAGGTTGCTGGCACGGATATTGCGATATTGAGGACGGCTGGCTTATCTGGCCGCAAGGCAGAATATGGTTTGCATCTGAGGTCTGATACCGCTCATGATTAATGATTTGCCATATACAGTGCACGATCTGGCTTCAAGGTTTGCAGACGGGCGGCTTTCAACGGAGAAATTGATCCGTGCCAACGATGAAGAACTGGCGCAGATGCTCATTGAAGTTAGAGGCATTGGACGAGTACGCTGATCCAATAAATTAACTTCATCAACTTCATTAATTTTCGTATTCGATGGTCGCTAGTGGACAGGTATAAGCCATACCTTCGCGCATTAGTCAAATTTTAATTCCTCGTGCTAGTCGACATGTTTGCAATATTTTCGCTGAGGCGTCCAAACATTCTCCCCGTCGGTAAGTATATAAATATATATACGGTTTCGCCGCTGACTGTCGTCGTCAGGCGATCTTGGTGTTCAGCGGGGTTTAATCATATGGTTCCTCTCGCTTCATTCGCCTTCCCACAGCTTTGGCGTATCTCCCGAGAAGCTTTCAGGACAATCCAGCGCGAAGAAACCTGATCATTCTATGGCTCGCACCACCCCTCAAGATCCCGATGAGTTGCCTGTGTTCGGACCACAAGCTAATCTTTCAAGTAATGATTCACGTCCAGATGGCAACGTGTCACCTATTGACTTATCTTCCGTACCGCCAGCAATTGTAGGCGACGAACCAAGTGAGCCTGAAGGCAATGCAGTTGCCTCGATACCGTCGACATTCACCCCTTCAATTAAAACGACCTTGAATAAGCCTGCCACTGAGCCTGGTTCGAACCCGATTCCATTGCCAGACGGACTCAGTGTTGCTCTGCTCGAAAGTCGGTTAGTCGGCAAGAAGAAGATTAGGTACGTTTAAATTTAAGCCTTGATGAGTCTCGGAGTAAAAATGTCTTACTACAGAGGAGCACTTTTGACTCCTAAGGAGATGGAAGACCTGACCGAACCGTGGAAACCTTATAGAAGCATTGGTAAATTGTGGCTTATCATGGACTGGTCAATTTCTCATTCATGCTATTATTCTGAAGGTGTATACTACATGTGGTCCTTGGCGAAGGTCACGGAGTAAGAATTCTTGGAGAGCGTGCCAGGGACATATGGATGCTTTCCTATTATCTGAGACGATGATTTAGGAGGGCGCACTATAAATGCTTAAATGATCGGTGTTCGTTGTTATAAACAAAGCTCAAACTTGACTCCTGCGAACTTGGTGTCCCCGCCAGTTGGCGTTTGTCCTAAGCTTATGGCGTTGCTGGTCAAAGCATTGTAATTTTATTCCTCGGTGCTTCGTCGGTGCACTCAACCACAATGCGTTCCTTCGAATACCGTCGCTCACAGCCTATTATGATACTGGAGCTTCTTAGTTCACCTCCTTCGGACCCTGGATATTCTGCTCTGGCTGGTTATCCCTCTCCAGTAGAAAACGATACTGTACAGACTCCTTGCGCCAAATATCCAGACCACTACCAAGCCAATCGCCCAGGAGCAAGCCTTCCTCACTATTCAAAAGTTCGCCCTGTCGATTATGGATCACCCATGTCCGAAGATGATCTCGTTCGGTTTTTTTCTGATGCCTTCATCATCGACGTCAGTCGGCCTCGATCCGACTCCTCTCCTATTCTCGCCATAACCCCTTGCTCGCCCAGGGATCCGGGTGGTATGCAAGTCGAAGGCAGTCATTTGGGCTCTCGTTACAACATCAATGCTAGGTTTTACTCGCAGAATTTCCCTGACAATCATACTTTGAACGCTCATTTTATCTGCACTTACGCACTCGGGGACGAACTTGGTTCTGGCGCATATGGCTTTGTGATGACTGCATATCATCGTACGGAAGGTTATGAAGTGGCGATCAAGTTTATTATCAAGGCGAGGATACCGGAGCACGCCTGGATGGAGAACGATGCAATCGGTAGATTACCTACAGAAATTGTGTTGCTCAGCTTCCTGGAACACGAGAATATTGTCAAGTGCTTGGACCTATTTGAAGATTCGCTGTATTTTTACCTAGTACGTTCGCAGTCTTTCGCCACAGGCTTACCGTTTACCGTATCTACCTAGGTTCAAGAGTTGCACGGCTCACCGTGGCACAAATCCAAAACAAACTCGCCTAAATCCACGCCTGCCTCCCGGTCGTCCCTCTCTCACAGATGCCCGACTCCTGCGCTGTCCCCATCAGGATCTACCAGCTCACTGGATAGCTTAGGGCGAAGCAATTCACCGCGATCACCTATCTCTTTTGGTGAGTATCCAGGAACTCCGCAGACACTCGCCTACCAGACGGAAGCACGATTCAGGGTAACAACACTTCCCAACCCAGACGCATTGACTTCTACAACCCTGCCTCGACCTCGGTTCTCAAGGCGTGCGTCATACGATTTGTTTGAATGTATCGAGCAATCAGAACATAAAAGGCTTTCTGAGGACCAGGCCCGCTACGTATTTTCACAGGTCGTGGATGCCGTCCATTATTTGGATAGCCTGGGTATAACTCATCGTGACATCAAGGACGAAAACCTTGTCATCGACAAGAACTTGAAGGTATGTGATATTCAGTTGTTTTTGGAGACACGCTGAAACTTATGCCCGCCACCCTTCAGGTTAAATTGATCGACTTCGGGGGTGCCGTAGTTGTCGATACCGATGAGCCACGTCCCTATTACGACGATTTCTACGGAACTGTCGAGTACGCTGCCCCTGAGATTTTGCGTCAACAAGATTATCAAGCTGCTCCTGCTGAAAT
>QMFE01045058.1:6827-30542 GCA_003314665.1 Tricholoma sp. MG77 | reverse complement strand
AATGACGGGGGCAGCATCAGCAGCACCAGGGAACAACCAGGCGAGGGTGACACTGACGCCAAGGACCCACCACCACCACCGTGGCTGCCACACAACGACGAAGATGACGACGACAAGACCACCTCCACCACCAACACAGCAACCCCAAAGCCCCGAGCCAGCTCCAGACGACGCCAGGGAGGATGAGAACCGGGGGGACGATAAGAACGACACCTGAGCCGACAGGAACAACGGCAGCGAAACCAACAACGACGGGAGCAGCAGCAGCAACGGCCAGGGACGAATGCGACAAGGGGAGCGCCAGCCACGACCAGGAAGGCCAGGAACGGGGCCAGAAAATGAGGGGGGAGGGGTGATGACAACAACAACGACCCCAACGAGGCACGACGCAGACGACAGAAGCCACCGGGACGACCAACGACCAGCGGGGGGGCACGAACCAGGGACAACGGCGGGGGGACGGGGACAACCAGGACAACGACAGGACGAGAGGTGGCAACAACAGTGAGGAGGGACGACAACGGCGAGGAGGGACGACAATGACAACAAGGAGGGACCACCACCACGTAGGGGTGGGTTTTTTTTTTTTTTTTTCCTTTCTTTTTTTCTTGGTTTTAGTTAATATTGTTGTCCGCCCCCACTCACATTTGCGTGAGGTGGGGGTTAGTTTTTTATGTATATAATTGTGTAGTCCTCGCAAGAGAGGTTAATTAATTAATTTCTTTGACCAAATTATGTTGAGCTGCCTCTCTTAGGGAGTTAAAAACTTATTCATTTGACTGTGTGAACAACCTTCCTTTTTAGGATGTCAGTGTGGGGGAGAGTAAGGGTACTTAAACGACGATGGACGTCGTTTGGGCCCGGTTTCAACCTTTCTTCGTCATTGATTGGTGTGGGAGTGGGCGTGGGAGCGGTGTCTGTGGGTGCCGACGTGGCAGAGGTAGGAGGGAGGAGGGAGGGAGGCGTCGTCGTCGATGGTGGTGGTGTTAGTGTGATGAGCTGGCATTGTTGACGCGGCTGTGTGCTTTGTCATACACAGCCATGCCAACAGTACCTAGAGCTGTTAGTGCCATATACTGACAAGCCATCTTGGCATAATGGTAAACTCACCTTGTTTAGTCATCCCCTGGTTGAGAGTTCAATTCTTGCTCATGGTACTTTATTTTATTAATTAATAGTAAGGGAGTCCTGGTGGAGTCCTGGTGGAATCCCACTGGATTCCTGGTACTGGGAATCCCAGGGATTCCCAGTAATTCCTCCAGGAATTGTCCATTTACTGGGATTCCTCCAGGAATTTACTGGGACTGGGACAAACCAGGAAGAGGCCATTTCAGTGGCCTTGGCTGGATCACCAGTCCTCCAGGAATCCTCCAGGAATCCCAGTAGTCCCACTAGAAATGGTGGGATTCCCAGGGAATCCTCCAGGAATACATGGGGGAGTGTAAAGAGCTCTGTTGCACTGGCCAAGACCAGCTGGCCTGCCTCCCTCATCAGAGGCCTTTGCCAGTCCTTCAGCTCCTGCACCACCCTAGACATCACTGAGGAAGATAAGGGTCTCTAAGAGTAGTTGTCATCCACAAAGGGCTCTTGTGCCATGGTGTCATGATGGGTCATGTATTTGAGGGTGGGCGGCTCACAGATGAGGAACCAAGAAGATACTGAGGAAGTCACATAAGCGTCTCTGAAAGTAGTTGTTATCCACAATAAGCTGGTAGGACAAGGCATCACTAAGGGTTATGGATTTGAGGGTGGCTCACTCATGGGGAACGAAGAAGGCACTAAGAAAGACACATACAGGCCTCTGAAGGCTGTTATGATCGTAACTACCCCCCTCATTGTCACACATTTTCCTATGCTCCCTGTGACATCTGTCACACATGTGACTATTCCCTACACCCCCTAGAACCCCCTTGCCAACTTACAAGTCGTTCCAGCTAGCGCTTTGCTCTCTACACGCTGCTACGCTCGTGCGAGCACTCCTGCATTATCTCCATGGTCAAAGTCCATCCGTCCGCGATCTCCGCGCTTCCGCGCACCGCCGCGCAGTCAAGCGTCATTATGCGCACCCCGCGCACGTGTCGCGCGCCGCGCTTCCGCTTCCGCATGTCTCCTGAGCTCCCCGCACCTCGTGCATCCGTTTTCGTGCAATAACCTCGTTTCGCATCGCAACCCGTATCTATTCTTGTGCGAGCTATTTCCGCGCGCACACCACGCGACTCTAGCATCATCTGATTCGCTCCGCTGCGCTTTCGCCTCGCGCTTAGCACTTATCCTGGGTCATGCCGTGCGCAACCAAATTTGCAATCCTTATTTCAAGTCCGTATTCTTAGTTCATTTCATTCATTCATTTGAAATTCATTTACTACTATTTCAATTATGTTATGCCGTACCCACCTTACATAATCGCGGAGCGCCGCGCTTCCTCGCGCTCTCGCACTCGTTAAATAGCTGTACCTCCCACTCTTATTCTTTAGCTTTATTATCAACTTCGACTTCGATTTGCTATTTCCTCGTATCACTTGTACTTTTGTACTTGTCTGTTATCTGTGTTGTCCGCGCATGTTCCCGCGTGTAACCGCCGCAATACATCCGTCGTTGAACTCAGTCTCGTCCACTCTCTCACTCTTAGTCATCCTCTCCTCTTAATTCCGAAATATGGGCCCGTCGCTAGGTCAGGGCGCAACCAGCCTGCTCTGCATGGTTGAAGCCAATAGCCCATATGTCCGCCAGTTCTTCGAAGCTGTGTATGTCCCCCTCTCGGACGAGTAGGCTTACATTTACTACAGCATCGTCTGCGAGCACCTCTGCATCCGCTTCGCTCTCCGCGCATCGGCACTCTGCGCTCGATCTCGCGTGCAACTCCGTTCATGACCTCGCACTACTGCTACACCTTCCGCAACCATTCGCGCTTGTTACCCGCGCGCATGCGCACGCTCCTGCGCTCGCATGGCAAGCGTTACATTCGTTGCAATCCGTTCCCAGCTCGCGTCACCTCGCGTGTCTGTCCGTCATCCGTTCCGTCCCTATCCCAGCACGTTCTCAGTTCGTAACAAAGGCTCTATTGGACCGGCCCAGCCCAGGTGGCCTGCTGTTTGGCTCAGAGGTCTGAGCAAATTGTTTTGCCCATGGAGTGCCTGGATCAGCCACCAGCCTGCTATGCTCACCCAAATTTCAAAGATGGTTGGACACATCCTCCATTCACACTTCTAGACTACCTATATAGTATTACATACCATACATATTGACAAACACACTCTGCACTGTCCTGTTGGTATTCACAATGGGCTGTTGGGTGTGTCATTAAGGATCATGAATTTGAGGGTGGCTTACAGTTGGGGAACCAAGAAGCCACAGTAAGACACATAAGGGTCTGTTAATGTAGTTGTTATCCACAAAGTGCTGTTGGGCCATGGCCTCACTAAAGGTCATGGAATTGAGGTTGGCTCACCGATCGGGAACAAAGAACTCACTAAGGAAGACACATAAGTGCCTTCAAGAGTAATGTTGCAATTGCCCAGCTTGGCTCAGGTCCTTGAGCCCCTGGGCTGCTCTGGGTGGGTGGGTGCAAGCTAACCCAACCCACATGTTCCAGAGATCGTTGAATGCACTATCTGGTCTGCCAACCCTCCCTTCACACTTCTAGACTGATTCCATTATTTCGTACCATACATATAGAAGAAAACACTCTGCACCATCCATAAGAGATCAATGCCACATTGTCCAGATAGATTTATGATGGAGTCAACTCAACCAAACAGGTGGCCAGGCATGCTAATGTAAGGTCAAATTAATGTTGGGAAGATATATACTAGTGTTTCTTTAGTGTTTTGTGACATTCTTAGATGCACACCACCTGCCAATCCTTTTGGAAGTATTCATATCGGCCCTGTGCAGCAGGCTAATTTACAGGCTCTGGCTGGCCCAAACACTGCACAGCCCACATGCCTGACTGCCACCAGCTGGTCCATTGGCATCACTATCTGACTGGCCATGGGTATTGGTGCTTGCCATCCTTACTAGTATGCTCTTGTCAAGAATGATTATCTCATGTTGAAAGTTCGATTCCTGGCACCAAGAGGCATGTCACCACCACTTAAAAATCTCTGTTGCACCATAGCCATTCTTGGAGTTTGGACAATGTTCACTCAATCATGTGTATCATTGTCACACCCAGCCAGTCAACCCTTGTACATGAATGTTCTTTTAACTCATGTTTATAGCTACCGATATGTATGTATATTAGTGATCTTTGGCTCTCAAGTCCTGGCACTATGCAGTGTATTATCACCTGACAATGTCTGATGGATGATACATCTCATTGGGACTTGTAAGGTTCAGCTCAAATTCATTGGACAGTTATGCTCCACACTCAACAGCCTGAACATCAAAGACTTACCGCTCCTGTATACAGTCACCCATTTCAAACATTTGAAGAGAGGCCTGTGGCCAGTGCTGGATTGTCTACCTGCTTATATTAGGCTAGTTGTCATCATGTTTAGCATCATGTGGGGCTAGTCATTCAACAATTTTATACACCATCATTCTATGTCGGATATATGTCATTTATTTTGCTGATAATGACTTCGGCTGTGAGGATGACATGTGGGTGCTTAGGGCAGGTCATGTTCAGTGAAAGAATGACACTACCAAAGAACATATTAAGAAGGAAATGACCAAATATGGCATGATGCTCCAGACCAGCCCAGGAACACAGTTGGTGAAAATATGTTGTAGTATCAAATCCAGATTGGTGGCCATGGTACCATGTAATCTGTGGCCCATCCCATTACACATCAGATCACAGCAACAATGTTCGGGATGAGTCAAATCGCATCTTAATCTTATGCCTCCACAACAAGCAACTGACCATGCAGTTGGACAACTACTTGATAGGATAGGCCATGGCAAGCCTGGCATGAACGAGTCCTTTGAGATGCACATGAACATGCCAAGACGTCTAATCATACAATAGTTTTACTTATAATGAATTTGCATCATGCATTATTACATTTCATATATATTGCTGCAATAGCCTTCTTACCTCTGCAAACTGAAAGCTGTATATTATTAGAAGTAGTAATTGCACCATCATATGACATAGATTGACCAGTTAGTATACCATCATGAAACCAGATCTGATCTTGATTGTAAATGGTTCTACTTGTATAATGGCCATCTGCATAATAAATAATACCTTTTAAATGCAAAGAATGACCTGAACATCTGCCACAATTATCATATACATTGATTACAGGAGATATACTGGTCTCTAGCCCTTCAAAATCCAAGGCCAACACAGGTGGTATTGCAGAAAAAGAATAAGTTGTCAACAAATGTTTGCTGCAAGTTTGACATTGAGAATGAGATTTTTCTTGAAGAGTTTTCATCCATTCAGCTGTAGAAGCATCTATTGAAGTGCCTGCAGATAATAAACATGATTTTCTAACCTGTGGTCGGCGTGGTACTGTATGACCATGGGGGCATGCAAGTCTAGATGAATAAATCTGATGATCTGTTTCAAATACATGTGACAATAATTCAATTGCAGATGTATAGCTTCCCCATGAAAACCCTCTTATTGAAGAAAGACTTTGCCTAATATCATCTCTGAGCTGTTCTAATGTGCAGTTCTTGGACTGATGATTGTGAAATCCTTCAAATATTTCATTCATGAGTCTATTGGTGGCAGTATTTACATTAGCATCCTGTATAGTTGTAGTAGAGACTGAACATAACCAGATTGCATGTAGAACCATAAATACAGCATCATATGCACAACTATTGTTGCTCCAAACTATACCCTCTGGCAGTGAGATAGTTGTTGTATGGTTGTTTAAAACTTGTAATGTATCTACTGTTTTACTTCTTTTATTACATAGATGTTCATCATCTTCATCATTCAGTTTTCTTTTTAGTCTGTTCAATACAGTGGTATTATTCTCTCCATTTGAATGATGCTGTTTTGCATACTTATCCTTTTTATCTTTTTCCTGTATAACAATCTTCCAAGGTATATCATACACATCAGTTTCTAACAAAGGGTCCTTTGAACTCCATCTTATAGCAGCATGTGTCACATGTGGCACATAATGCAAACCTTTCCAGTGTCTGAATGATCCAATCAAAGTATTCTGATGCTCTCCATACACAGATCTGTGTAGCTTGTGTTCATAGCGCAATTTTGTAATATCATCCAAAAGCTCCAGTTCTCTAAATTCTTGTCTTAAAGCTCCTGATGCTCCACCTGTGATTTTAAGAGGATGAAAACCTTGTAATATTACTGTACCAGCAGCAGTTGCGCCTCGGGATAAAGCAGTATAATATGACTGATGGTTTTTACTATTACGTAAATCAACTACATTATAAACCCTTGTTTTACCTTGTGAAGAATAGTCTGTCATCGAGAAATTAGGCAACAATTCAACTTGACTACGTGTTATATGAACCTTAGTGTCATCTGTTAATGTACAATATATGCCTGTTGATGTTTTATATACTGGAACAACATTTTCAGGTAATCCATCAAATGTAACCGTTGATGGAGGGTTAATCAACTTGACAAATAATGTATCCAATACCCTCTGTCCTCTGGACCCTGATGAAGAGTTCCAACCATATACAATAGCTCTTGTCCTCTTGTTATACAAAGTTCTGTTGCCAAATTACTTCTTATCATGACAGGAAGGCCTACACACAATGATAACTTTCCTGGAATATGCTTATCTGTGCATGCTTCTGGCTGATTCCAAAGGAACTCTTGTAGTTCATCACTTATATTGTTGACATGAAGAGCAGACTGTTTAGTGTTTTTGTTGGATGGACCAGCACGAGAATCATCAGAATAAAAGTCAGTCAAGGTTTGACCAGTCTCAACTGCAAATCTTTGTGTTCCTAATCTGTTGATTTCATCCTTGTGAATATTGTGGGCAGTAATTACAGAAACATTACGAAACTGCTTATCACATACAGATTTATGTCCAGGAAATGGTGAATTAATTAATGTGTTCAGAAATGCAATGTCAGCTGATGTACATGCTTTATACCTCATATTTTCTAAGGCAGTTCTCAATTTGGCATCTTCTACAGTTTGGTTTTTTTGTCTCATATTCTGACGCAGAATTACAACAGTTGTAACATGATGCCAAAGTGCCTTTCCCATCGCTTCTTCCTAAGACCTGAGATTAGATGATATTGTACCAATACGACGGCTATATAAAGATGAATATTCTCCTCCTGGAACAGGTGAAAGCTGTGCAAAGTCTCCCGCAAACACCATATTCAAACCTCCAAATGGCATATCAGGTGCATTTATAGCCAATGCAATTTGAGATGATATCTTGTACAAATCATGTGCTGACAACATTGAAACCTCATCCAGAAACACATATTCAACGCCAAGCAAATGACCACACACTTGTGCCAGGTTGCCAGCAGACCGCTGATTTTTTTCATTGATACCAAACATGGAATGATATGTTGATCCTCCTAGCAATGCTGCAGCACTTCCTGTTGGAGCAACAACTACAAATCGGTGGGATTCATTTCTGTCCTTAAAGAATTTAGAAACAGCTTTCAAAACTTGTGACTTTCCTGTTCCTCCCATGCCTCCTAAATACATTCTAAGAGGTTCAGCATAATGATTACTTGCATGCTGAGCAATAATACAGAAAGCTCTTTCTTGATCTGCATTAAGTTGGTACTCTGATACAATATTTGTTATGTCTGTATGATTTCTATCCTGATGTTTGTCCTTTTCTAAATAGCTTTTATCTGCAATTTTCACCACATTTGGAACTGAAGATTGCTTCAATGAGGACATGCCTATATTGGATGTCAGTCCTTGATTCCGCAATTCAATTGCTTCAGCTTTCTTCTTTGCAATCTCCTTTTTCCATTCCGAACTCGATAAATTTCTTTCTGGTCTTGCTGGATTCAAGTCTAGATCATCTGGTAAGCTCTCTGAATGCTCGGTGGTCCATCCAATGTTTGTCATAATATTTCTTATAGTTTGCATTTCTCTTCTACGTCTCAATTCTCCTCTACCTATATTGAGCATATGAGTTGGAATATCATCATCATCATTTGATTGCATATAATCCTTCTCTGGTATAGAATTTGCTATATTTTCAATATCATCAATATCATCACTCATCCACATTTGTACTATGTCACCTTTCTTCAACTGTGATCTATAGTCATCCCTTGCATCCAAGCATTCATATTTGATATTGAAGTTTTGTATTATTTCCATTTCTCTTTTGCCAAAAATATAATTGCTAAAAGTATCATGCTAGGTCCTTGATTCATTCTTAAGTTCTTTACCAGTACGCCATGGTTTAAATAAAGTCAACATTGTACAACAATAGTATTCTCTGTCGCCTCTATCACAACGAGGCAGAGTATCACCAATAAAATTGACTACATTATAATGATTCTCAGGAAAAACTTTGACATGATAACTGTCACATAATGGATGTGATTTTAAAAATTTGTAATCACAAGGTTTTAAAGACTTGGATGCTCTGGTATGATCACTATTCTTATCTATAAAAGCAGATGTAAATTTATCTTTGTTTTCACTATCTGACAAAGATAAATCATCTACACAAGTACCATCATCAGGAGCATCTTCACCTTTCTTCACCTTTCTTTTTGACAATTTTGTTTTCACTCTCTTGCATCTTCTAATCCATTCATACAAGCTCATATCCTCTAACTCAGTTGGACGATACACATAGTCATAAGTAGATGATATTCCTATTATTTTATTTTTATGCCTTATAAGTGCTACTTTGTCAGATGTTTCATTACTCTCTTCTGGATACCAATATCTACAAGCTTCAGTAACATAATTTTTCCAATAAAATGAAATATATTTATGACTAGTATAATGATCTGGATTACCAAGCATGTACATGGAAATCATAGGAGCACCCATTTCTGTCTTGGCAGACAATAGATTGACAATCTTAGACATTATGCGCCATGCCTTCTCTTTGCCTGGTAAGTTGCTATTAAGCACATCTGCATTCTTGGTAAATATAGACTTTATAGAGTCAAATATTACATGTGTTTTCAATACAGGCTTTGTTATATAGTCAGAAACATACAAAATAACAGCTTTGATGGCAGTTCCAGACATTAAACAAGTAACATCTGTGTTACAATGAAGAATGTATGTTACTATAGTGTTAATCCATGGCTCATTCTTTTTTATATTAAATGCACCTGTTTCATTGTCAACTACTGTTTGTTTAAATAAAGGTCTAGGAAATCGAGCTTTGCATTTTCCCCATTTGTTATCCATGCAGCCAGTATATGTGTGCTTTTTGTTTATACTTCCATCCTTGTTCTTGTTTCTATTGCATTTATGTATATTTGACTTGGTTAAGATATCATCCACTATGTTTCTGAAGCATTCCCACCAAGTATTAACCTTGGTACATTGTTCACATGTAGAATCTACATGTGCAGTTTGATTTTGATCTTGGCATGCAGAAGGAGGTGGCAGCGGCAAGCTTTCAGTAGGATCAACATAATCAGTTGATTGTTTTTCCTGTGCAATATGCTGAAGCACATCTTCCTGACATCCAGTAAGATAGTCACCAGTATGACAGCTTTCTATCCAGTTAATTATGCCTTTTCGCCATTCAGAGTTTGAATCCATAATTTTATCACGTGATTCTTGTGGAGTAAGTGAACCTTTAATCCAAAGTAGCAAATGCAAATGCAAAGATAGTCGACCCTGCTGCTCAACAGTTCCATAATATGCTTCTGTATCTCCATATAAACCTCTGTGTTTGGTGCCTACACCTAATATAGATTCAATAAAAGTATTTACAACAAAATCAAAAAAACGAGCACTTGCAACAGGGTTTTTAATTACTGTTCGTAATCTTTCATCATTAGGCAAAATCTTTGGCTCAAATGTGGTATTTGTTTCTGCGAAATATACACAAATAGGATGCTTGTTATCTGCAGGAGACAATGTGATATACCATGAGGGTGCACCACAATGTGCTATAAGCGACCATATCTCATTCCTCATGTATTTTTTACTGGTCATAGACCCATCTACATGCCCTGATATATGATCCAAGTCATTAATTACTCTGAAACAAGCCTTTTGTTCTTCAGTATTGGCTTTTATATGTTCTCCTGCTGCCATTCTATCAATAAGATTACTAAGCACAGTTTGATCAAGATTCAATAGTCGGTATGCAATTGTCTGAAACTTATTCTTGTCTGCAAGCAAAAAGCTATGTGTTGTACTTTTTTTAACTTGCTCATGACTGAAAGCAACAAATGGAAAGCTTATATCTAATTGAAATCTCCCTACACTTATAACACGGGACGTATTAGAAACTGCCATAAATGCAGCCTCAGAGAAACCACTGCATCCTTGACTATGTCTTGTATACTTATTGCAATCAACTATCAAGTTTGCATATATATTTAGCAGCATTATCCAAGCCACATGGTAACAAAAAGTTGGCATGCCATGGACAACCAAGCCTTTACTTTGAAAATAGTACAGTAGGCGAATAACTTCATAAGGCTTGTTAGATATAGAATATATATATCGCCTTATCCTTTTAGTACAGTAAGGATGAGAAATGTTTTGTAATTGAACTAAAAAATCATGCTTATACATAGTATTTCTTCCCATTAGCAGCACCAGCTTCTGAATATATTGAAAAGGTTTTCTAATGTTGTCTGTGGCAATAAACCAATATTCCCATTTTAAATAACCTTCGATCAGCATTAAAATGTCACCTATTGCAAGGGATCTATTGTTACCAAGCTCAAACAAGGGATACACAATAGCTTTCATGTAATGTCTGATAGTGATGGTAAGATAGTTAAAAAAGTTATAGGCCACATCCAAAAACATTTCACAGATAAACATCACAAACTTGAATGATTTGGATACACCATGTGATATGTTTATAGAACACAGGGTATCAGATGTGTGATCACACAAAGCAGAAGGACCGAATTCAGATGCATGACCACATCCATTATACATAATAACACAGCACGATACATTTAGATGGGGAGTAGTAGATAGTGCAACCCAGTTGCCCTCTTTGAGGGAACCCACATTGGGGGTCAAATATTTGTCCTTTGTCAGACAACCTGCATTGGAGGCAATTACAAACTTATTGTCCAACAATGGTTGAAAAGAAGCTATGGGAGCTGAGAAATCGGATAATGTAATATGAGTACATCTAACAGAAAGGCAGTAGCTAGCACTATTAACAGAAGGACTCAAGGTTGACAAAGGAAATAACAATAGAAATAACCAGAAGTATTGGAGCAGCATCATACTCGAACTCAAGTGGTAGATCAAAATCAAGAGGGAAAGAAATCAATCGAACAATACAACAAGCCTTTATACCATCTCTGTGTGGCATTTTCCGGAATCACATGCAAGTCTCTTGGTTACCGTTCCTTATGATAGATTGATCAAAGTTTTATACTACAACATAAATGGGTATAAAGCATGCGATAACATTATGTACAAATGGGGCTATTGATAATGCAAACCCTCCCATACCATATGCTCTTGATGAGAACGACAAAGATTGTTTATATGAAAATAGACACAATCTAAATATTGTCCATCTTTGTGCACAAACACACAAACCTGATAAGGCTGGAGAGGATACACAGAATGGGATGCAGCGACAATATATCCAAACAATCCGACAAACTCCGTCTTTCCATCCCAAGACGGACCAATAACGACGACCCTTTGACAATTATTCATGTCAATCTGGACTGCCTCCTCACAACGCACTAAATGATCCATCTCGGTGGTCGTTTCTGGGTACAGGTATTCGATGGGACACTTCAACTTGATTTGATTGAAGCCCAGCTTGACCAACACACAGGTAGAGTTTTTCTTGGGCTCCTCCGTTGATAGGTCCACCTTGCAGTACAAGCTCTGGAATCAATTTAGCGGATTCAAAGTTAGTCAATGCACAGCCACAAACATTCGCGATTATTCCCCGATCATTTTGCATCTATTTTCGGCATTTTTCGAGCCTTTTTGGCTATTCTGCAAGCTTCCGATCAAATTTCGGTCATTTTCGAAGATTTCGCATTTTTCGATCCTATTTCGCACACTTCAGCATGGACCCTGATACTTCGCACACCTCCCATCACTTCCCCCTTACGTAATCGACTTCGACGAACCACATTTCGGCTATATTGATGAAGCTCACATCACCTCAAGGCACATTGCATGATATTTTGTGATTTTCGTGATTTTAGCGAAAATTAGAACAAAAGGACAGTCTGTATTTCGATTTATTGTCTCCCACACTCCTTAGACTCATGTTTGTTGTTCTAATTCGGTTATCACTTTATCCCTGAAGTCCACATGTTTTCCATCTCCTCATGTTTCCCTCATGTTTCCTTTCCCCTTTTAGCTACATTTCCTTGTAACATAAAAACCTTGTATTATCTATAATAAATAACAAGGGAAGCGTCCCCCAAGTCTAGTATTAGCAGTTGAGAGCTAAAAACTCTCTTCTCATCGTTTGAGTCACAAGTTTCAGTCCGAAAACTCTTCGGACTTCGTCGAGACTTGTTCGTTCGCGTTTAGCCTTCCGAAAATATCGTCATCCTCTCATATTCATCATTATTCACCTCTCGCATCATTTATCTATTTTTACATCACTCGCCAATATCGTCAAGATCTATTTCGTGACCTCGAAAAATATCGCAACGTCTCGAAAATCATCACAACATCTCAAAAATCATCACAACATCTCAAAAGTCATCACAACATCTCAAAAATCATCGCAACGTCTCGAAAATCATCGCAACTCCTCGAAATTACTTCGCACATCCCGAAATAGCTTCGCATCAATTCCCCCATCATATCTGGAGATCGGTGAAAGTTTAGAACGACTCACAACCTTCCTCTGACTTGTGTTATACCAAATAGGACCATTTTAGGTGTTTTGTTTGGGTTTCCGGGTTGAGTATCATCACCGTAAGTACCAAGAAGCCCCGATGATCTTCATACTGCCCAGACCTCCATATCTTCCTGCGAGTGCCTTTCACTACAATATCTAGGCGTTTGTGCAACAGCCTTGGATCAAGTAGCCATTGTCCTGTAATAGCCAGTCAATTGTATACATACACAAATAATACGGCCAGTACACACCGTCTTTTGGTACATCCTGTCCAGGGATTACATGGGAATTATCACTTGAGGTGTAACCACTTTGGACCTCGAGAGAAGAAGCGCTATTCCACATTTGTGAGGGAAGACTCGGATTCCACACAGGATCCTGCGTGTCATTGGGAGATGTGTGCATGGGTGTACCGGTAACTGTAGTCAGAGGTTGCTGGACCTGCTTTGCCATACTATGTAAAACTGATGCCGGAATCCATCGCGCTTTGCTCAAGGGCAGCCCTGTACTTCTGTACTGCAAGTCAGAACTTCTTTACGCAGAAGGAGAGAACGATGATAGCATACCCAGTTTCCACTAGATCTTTCAAATTAAACGGTAACATAGTGTTTATTGCTTGGGTGTAAGTCCGAACAGTTACCATTGTATTCATATCTGCCCCAACAAACGACCCAACAACAGCGCCTCTGTGCAACTTCAAAGGACCCTTGCGTATAGTCACCTCCATGTGCCTATAAGGATCACCAGACTGCATGGCTGTAGCTCTGCTGTCGCAGTGTACAGACGGTTCAGTACCTATGACATGTGCCTCGGCCAATCTGCCTACTGTAGCCTTCCAGTCCACTTGATCCACCACAACGACCACCTGTAAATAAGACAGTATCATCACTTGGGCTGTAGTCACATTGTCAATCAATCTTACCTCTTTGCACGGAGATTGATCAACACTTTCGAATGCAAGAATCTCCACGATCACCAGTGAACAGTCAGATTCATCGACTACAAAGCCCTGCACGCCAACAAACGCGCCGCGCAGGACTTCAACAAAATCACCCCTTTCAAATCGCTTGCAGAGCTTGCTTATGGGCACGTCAATATCTTGATCCTCCATTGTAAACGACACGGAGGCAGTGTGCGCGTCCATGGACTTGATCCGTCCAATATAACCTTTGAACGTCCCAGTACCTTGAAATAGGTTCGATGTCGCTCTTCCTTGATGGCGCATAAGACATGTGGATTCTGAGACCGCTCGAAGAGGTCCAATTCGCATTCTCGCAGAGGATTCGAGGACCAGGAAAGTTGTGCAAGCTTCATGGTTTCCATGAGCAGCCCGTCTTTACCGTAACACTTTTGCCTAAATACATAATGATCGCCTTCCAGTCGAATCGTACGCACACCAGCGTAATTTGTGATCGCTTCAGGATCAAACAGCAAAGGAGACGGTCTAGAAGAAGAGGCATCCAGATTGATGCGCGGCAACATCACCACCTCGGCGCAATCTGAGGATTCGTCGACAGCAACAACAAAGCCAAGATCCCCACCATATCGTCCACTCGACAATATGCGTACCCAACACCCTGCTCTAATTTGGCCTGTTGTTTCTGCTGACTACAACGTATCAGCAACATGTTAGAATTCATCAAGGAGACTCAGAATGCAGCCTACCTTTTCCGTGGTACCCCAAATATCCCGACCCTCGAGTAACGGAGCCAAGTCACCCTGCGTTTCCCTCTCGTTGGCACTGCGAGCTCTATATCGTTCGAGAATAGCATCGGCCTCACGCTGCAAACACCTTCCCTCCTTTGCGTCGTCATGCCTGTTCAGTGCATGAACGTTTTGATTGACCAGTTTTCTTGAGAGCTTTTCGTTGGGCAGAACAAAGTTGTCTAAAAATGGATGTCAGCAGGACAAAGTATCTCTGTCGAATGGCCGCGGACCTTCACTACCAGTATGCTCATCAGAGGAATCATCGCTATCGACCTGCGCCTCCAGATCAAGAAACGACTTGACCTAACAAAGAAACAAAACAGATCAGACATATCGGAACTGTGCATAGTAGACGGCACTCACCCTCAAACGTTTGCGTCTCGGTCCCGGCATAATCGAGAGTTTGCCGAGACTAGGCAGCAAAAATACGCTAACAGACAGGATTGACTCAAAATAAACCGGGCGAAAAGTTCTAACGTACTACACCCAATTCAATAAAGGTAGAATATGATTATACTACAAGCATTTCTATAGTGCTGTAGTCTACTTCGAACAGAAGAGATGACAATCGCAGATGAAGAGCAAAAGCGTACACAAATGTAAATAATGATCAGTTGTAGCAGGTGAGTACGGAAAATACCGAAAAAGGCTCGGAAATAACATAGCCGGTAAGGCCGATCGATGACGTTGTTTTCTGGCAACTACTCTTAATAGTTGCCGGAATACAATGTCATCAATCATCTTGGGTTTATTGACAGACGGCAATTGCCATACTGACACGTCTTATGTTAGGCTGTGTTTATTTTGGGCGCCTTTTTCACTCTTGTGCTCGAACTTCCACCATGTAGACAATTCCTTTGTGAATCAGCTGTCGTATAGATACAATGGTAGCGTATTAGTTCTAATAGATGGCCAATACTAGAGTGTTGAGAACAAGAAGACTTGTTAAATATGAACGACAGTATTAAGTCTCAAAAGATCAGTAAAGTGAACACATTTGAATGCTAGACAGGATAACTAATATTAAAACGAGACAGATATACGATGCACAATCCGTTATCAGAGATCATGTACGTCACTATTAAATACAATGCTGGATATGTCGAGGAAATGACATGCTGCATGTCTCGGGTTAGCCCGTTCTCGTTCTCACTAAATGAGCAGAATACGACTCTGCACACTCTTCTATTCTACCGACTTCACGATTCAATATGGAAC
This sequence comes from Tricholoma sp. MG77, assembly GCA_003314665.1. Lineage (NCBI taxonomy): Eukaryota > Fungi > Basidiomycota > Agaricomycetes > Agaricales > Tricholomataceae > Tricholoma > Tricholoma sp. MG77. Next base: position 14,688 of record QMFE01045058.1, on the reverse strand, counting down.
CTTTGAATATTCCTCATCGCGATCCCCGTCTTCCTCAGCTCTTAGAGCTCAAACAACACCCTCTAGTTGCAACTCCTCACGGGCGAATTATCATGATGATTCACCCCACCGACGTCGCAACGATGGCCAGCATTTTGGACGCGGCTTTGTCTATCACACCTCCAACTAATAAATCGGAATGTGACCGCATCAGCGAGTACTCTGCAACAAAAAACGTATGGATTCTCTAACTTATGTCTTATTACAGGAGTGTTGGTTTTAAGTCCAAGCGAAGATGATGTCCTCATATTCAGAGACCCGAAGCATAACGGAGACCCGTTGAAGGACATAACAAAAAGCTGGGTAGAACTCAAGTAAGCACCTGGTATATATACATATGGCCCCACATACTAACGACCGATTCCTTCTGCTAGTCACGACGAAGATTACGATGCGCTCAAGGTGGTACAGAACCGCATATTGGGGCCTGCCGATCAAATGGGTCACGACAAGCCTACAGAAGTACACGGCACATACAAGGGCGGCACTGCGTTCGAACGCTCTACCCGAGTCAAGCCCATTCAAGGCGGACCTCGGAGTTACGGGCTGGGCACCATGCTTCAGACAGCAAGGACGATGGATGCTCCCTCGGCGAACGTCAAGATCTCAGATGGCAACAAAGAAGACGAGGAGGCTATTCAGTTACATCGTGAACTATTGAATGTACACTGCATTTTTTGTCTACCTACACGCTTTTATTGACCTCGTTAACTAGATTGGAACCAAAGTAGCTATGAAAGGGTTGACAAGGAGGGCTCCGCATACTGTGGACCTCATCAACAGGCAAGCGAACACAGCAAATATCCGCGTTCAGGAGAACACATGTCTCCCAGGAGCGCAATTGAATCTTGCCTCTGCGGTCTCCACCCGTCCGACATCAAGTACGTCTAGCAACTCCTCTCCAGAATATCTTATTGCTGATATTTTATCGGTAAACAGATGACGTGTTCAAAGCGTCTATTGGCAGATTCGTGGGCATACATGTAGACAGCCACGACACGTCTACCATACTGACGGCCAACATGAACTTTAGCCGGTCTCACCCGGACGTCGAAAAAGAGATCTTCTGCATCATGGATTGGGGTGTGGCGTGGGTTATGGAAGAACTCTCTACGTTCTTTTTTTCTGGTCTGCATTTCCACGGGGGAAGCCAGCCCTACTACAAGAAGGAATGTACAGACATTGGTACTGTATATATGAGAGCCACATTTATATTGTATCCTGCGAGCGCTTCTCTGAATGGTACCGGTTCAATGGCATTTGCAGCGCTGCCAGATGGGACATGCTTAAAATCATACAGAGAGATGCGCATGCCCTCATAAGTCTTCGTGGGCAACAGCTGTCACGGTACAAAACTAACAGCAGAGTTAAGGATAGCCGGGCTTCCTCCTCATGCGCAGTGCGAACAGGCCACTTACACACGCGACGGGGGGTCGATCATGTCGCCGGAACGTCATTTTGAGCACGTTGTACAATTGTTTGCCCAACAGACCACATACTTTATCCGCCAGTTACCACCCCACTACCTCGCGCGCTTCGACCACAACCAGTTCTTTTCATCCTTCTCCATGGTAGTCAATAATGTCAGGGTGCAGCTGCCGCAGTCTCCCTATTGCCCAGGTTGGAGCGGCAGCGACACCATGCTCGGAACGACATACTCGCAGGACTTCAATACCATGTCGCTGTTGGAAATCGCACGTCTTCACAATTCTGATAGGGATACAGAGGCCCCTTATGGCAACGACTTACTGCTCGACGTCAGGAATGAATGGAACGCAAAGGTTCGTGAGACCTCGGACACAATTCCCGTATGTGTTCTTGCAGAAGCCATATCGGGGTCGGGCATTATTGGTGGCAGCACACATGCCAGAAATGGTTCGTATCACTGTACACACTCAGAATTATATTACTGATACTCCGTATACCCCAGGACTTGCTCGTTGCCTACTAAGCACCAAGAAACCTCTTAAGGCGATAGACCTCATAGACAAACCAGCCGTCGCCAATGTGAAACGTAAGAAGTTAAGTGCCCAAGGTAGCGCATCGTGTTTGTTGCAATCCTACGATTACTCACAAATCGATATAGGTAGAAAGAAAACTAAACACACTAAAAAGACCGCGAAGGACACAGACACAGACAAACAGTACAGTGAGGAGCCCGAGTTGGATCCAGAGAGTGAAGATCAAGACAATGAAGACGACAGCTTATTCAGGGGAGGCGTCGAAGACGACAGCTTATTCGGAGGAGGCACCGAAGACGAGTATACAGGCACAGGTGATACGGAACTTGAACACAGAAATTTTGAAACAGCGAAAGAAATGGAAATTGCAGGTTTGTATGATACCATACTTTAGCAAGCTATCATCCAATAAATTATATGCTATTCTCAGACTCGAACGACAAAGGAAAAGACTTAAACAAGTCCAACAACGACGGAGATCGGGGTGACTGCATTGATGCAAATGGAGAGCTGCCTCGAGTCGCAGTTGTGGGTACCAGTAAGCATGTAGATTTGAAACCTTTTGACAGACATTGACGCATGTTGTTGCAGATTCTTCGATCCATGAGCATACCAACACGACGACTGGGAGGGTGATAGCCAAGCCACGCGAACTATCTCCACTCAGCGCCATTACGGTAGACAGACTGTGTGAACTCCTAGGATCCATGGTGCTATTAAGCCCTGCCACTCTGCGGGCAGCCGATTACTCTCCCTTGAAATACGGTACAGAGTGTGGTGCTCTCCTCAACCCTAAAACAGCAGACGTGCCACTGGCCATCCTCACAGAACTCAGAAAGGTCCAACAAAGCCACATAGTATACGGGTTCATGCAGCTCATGGCACAACATCGCATACTGACACTCAATTTAATGCTGTGGGAATGGGTGGACAACATAATATTCATTCACTCTACCGAACAGGACCACTGGTCTAATCCATTGCGTATCAGAATTTAGAATCTTCTCCTGAACCCACCCAAGGACAACCATACAGAGATTCATGTGCAAGATTACATACCTACCTGCCATCCATCCAGACCTGTGTTTCGCTATGATCCGCCAAAAGATCGTCATAAATGCTATAACATAGAGGGCACGCAGGAGAAACTACAGCAGGTGAATGTGGTGCTTGATGCGATCATCCTTCAATGGTTCGACCTCCCTGTCGACCCCAATTCCTGTGCGCAAGCTTATTTCACACGAGAAATAATAGACAGCATAGGGGGTGCAGCACTACTACTAGATTCTGTTTGGAAGATAGCATCTGCTGTTGCATGGAAACTGTTCAAAAACACTCCTCGCAACCCTACTCGTGGTGACATCTCTAAATGTGCTGAGGGTTATCTGCACAACCACCCAATGGCATGGAAGGACACGCTAGAAAATACACTGATGGCAGACATAGGTGTTCAATTTCAGCGGCTTGCTCCACAAGCATCCTTGATGCTTCCCTCCATGATTCAAGGGAATCTCGTCTGCTCTACCGCATCATCGATCCCAGAATATCTTCCTCCTGAAACAACACTTATCAGTTCAAATACAAACGAGACAGGACCATGCAAGTTACTTTCACAGATGAAGGCAGTTTACTGGCTCCTTGATCATCCAGGCAAACCAGTAGAATGTGTGGACAATCATGATTCGGAAGGCAAAGAATCGGCCAAATTACTAAACCACATCCAAGCACATGTGGATAAACAGCTACCTTTCCGAGATCTTGCACCTTCTCGACGACGCATATTAGAAGATGGTGGACCATTCTGCCCCAAATACATAAGCACCAGTTCTGGACTGTTCAGTGCAGCTATATATTGAGGCGTCACACACCACACAGGTTTTTTAATTGATCAAGAACGAGTATTTCACAATCTTTCGCAATGGAATGCACTGGTGGAAGAATTAGCCAAGACCAAACCTCCAGGATACTTCTGCGACAAGAATGCTTACGGCCAATTTTTAAGTTCACAGGACATTGCCAATGTTCCTGCCTTTTGGGCTGCATCTACCAACAACGAATGCTCCAGTTGATTGACATCCACAACTCCTATAAAATTTCAGGATCTATACAATTTATTCCTTACAGCAACGATTGATGGAAAAAAGGCATTTCCTGGGTTCGGTAAACTGAAAGCTTTCTTGTTAGCCGCAGACTATGCTATCGCAGGAAAGGCAACTACTCCCTCTCCCCAAGAAGTGGGTGAAATTATATTCCATATTGGAGCTGGTGGAATCAAAGGACTTCAGCAGCTGGGATTTGACTGCACCACAGCCATTAAAACTGGTGAAGCGTTTTCCAACGTATATAATTACCTTGCCAAATCCATCGCACCAGAACGTAAACAGCAGATGAAATTTGGGGTATTCCTGGTGGAACATGCTCTGTGTAAAGTAAGTCGATTGGATACAAAGCGATTCAATGCAATATACAAAAGGGTGGAGGAGTATGGCTACTGGGATGTGCCTGATGATTGGAAAACATGCACAGTTGCCTATAATAATAATTTTCCTCTGTGAATATACATACTAGTATCTTATTACTTACTTATCATGGATGATGGGTTACGTTCTATATTTTTTCTTTCTTATTTTCTTCTTAGCATTTCAAGCTACTATTAGTAACAGTGCTTTTTATGCAATTATTTACATGTCTGTAAGCATGCATCCTCATAACATTATTCAAATAGGGTACAACACATATAATATAGTATATAAACCCAATACAGAACTAAAGGGGACCAATACTATTGTTTTACTGCACACTACATGTTTGTAAATAGCTCACACATCATAAGATCCCCAGATAACCGCAAAGAGAATATTAGGCATGAGTATGTTGGAACCCTTGCTGCTGTCAGAGGTAGAGACAAATATACTAGGGGCAAATCCAACAGTCACCAACGAGAAAGGCGGTATTTCTGCCAGTCCCTTCTTCCACAGTGGTAGTTTTTTGAAGTGACTAAACCCTCTTTTGTCAAAGGAGAAATCCTCCTCTAACCCATTGTATATAGGGACTATATAAATGATAATTAGATACATCATTGTAAAAACCAAACAGACATACCATGATCATCAAAATTTAACACAGAAGGGTGCCAATTAGCAGACTGTTTTGCAGGTGACTGCCCTTTAGTTGGGGATGAGAAGTTATTAACAAGATTTGCCATCTTCGACATCTTGACAGGCGATTTATATGCTAAAATAGAATAAAGAATCACATCATATTATGGATAATCAGAACTATTGCAAGACTTACCACCAGAATTATTAGACTGAGCAGTATCCTTTCTAGTGGAAAATTTGAAGATGCCACCATCAATGGGTATAGAAACATGCTCGACACCCCATGCATTACCAATATATGATATTGCCAGCTCAAACTCCTGGCTGAATGGCCAAAGAAGTAGCCGCTTAACTCTGGTAGTGTTACCCATATAGGTATGCTCATATGCCTCAATCAAGTTTGAGTCAACAGCAAGCCCTGTTATCAACAATACAGCTGTGTTGTCTGGTCGATCTGACATCACCAGTCTATCATCCTTTTTTTTGACCAAGGACAATGGTGCTCGAGAAGGATTTATAGAACAGTTGTAGGAGATAAATTCCAGAGCAGACAACAGCATGCTACATATAAATGGTGAGAAGTGAACTAATTATGCATACAGTTTCAAGAAACAGACTTACATCTTGGCTTCATCAGTTACACCGGCATTCCCACATACTTTAGAATACATCAACAAGTTATTTGGCTTAGCTGAATTCGATTGAGGTAAGAAGTAAACCTTTCTAAAGCAAAGAAGTAACATTAGTATAAAACAAAGAATCAATCAATCAATCAATCAAAAAACATCACATACTTGAGCGGTTCAAGACATTTATAATACTTCTTGAGAGCAGGATCTTGAAGAAGAGCATCACGGGTATCATGATCTATGACTGGCTGAGGACTTTCTTTATCAGACCTAATAGTTTTTGTGACTATTAGAACAGTATAACCATAAAACGAGATCAAACATATAAATACCCAGAGTCATATTCAATTGGTGCATCATCAGGTACCACAAATTCATGTATTGAATTTGAAGGTGAAGTTCCTTGGCCCTCTACATCGGACTCAGGCTCTGTTTTTCTAATTAACAGACATATGAGATGTAATCCAAAATAAAAATGAATAAAATTTCCTCCATACCTTGATTTTTTTGAGCGATCGTTAGCATGGGACTTGGATTCGTTATCTGTCTCCCTATGATCAGACTCGGCCTTGGAAGCATGAGTTTCTTGTCTCTCTTGCTTGACTCGAACTACAGAGGATGCATTCCCACTCTTGCCCACAGACTGTTGCTTACCCTTTCCCTTCTGAACTTTGATAGGTGCTGTACTGTCCTCAGAACCTGATGAAATTGATATAATAGACTCAGTCTCTTGGCGACGCTTAGATCATGTAGCTTTGGATTCAGGTTTTGCAGTGCCTTTAACAGTAGCACTTTTAAGAGGGCTACAAATATAATAAACAGGTGGAAGCAAATATTATAATTAAAATAGCATACCTGGGAGAAGGGCTATCTGGATCGAGCTTCATATAGTGAACTTTGGAACTTGGCACTCTTGATCTAGAACTCCGTGGCATCTCAGGAACCCTGAAAGTGATGACAAAAGGATTATTAGTAATATAAATAATAACAATATAAAAACACACTTCAGAGGTGTACTACTAAACCAAATATGATTACTGATAGCACAAAACAACCACAGAACAGCTTACTGTTCATTGTTTTTATCACTACTGAGAGTAGGGCTAGAGGCACTACGACGCCCAACCTTATCTTTTTTTGATGAAATTACAACTTTAGGCTCACTAATAAATAAGCACATTAGTTTAAGTTAATCATAAATACAACAAGATATATTACTCAAGCTCCGGCTCTAGTGATCCAAATCTGAGAGAGTGCATCTTTTTGGAAGAAGTAGAAGGGCTTCTATAATTGATCAGAAGAAAATCATATTAGAAATAACAAAGCTGTTTATACCGTAAGCTAACAGCAGGAAGATCATCAAAGTCTGGTGTGCCTGGTCTGGCCAATCTCCTTTTCATATGAACATTATCACTCTCTGGAGATGGTCTAATAAGAGGATGTGATTAGATGGAATAATATGATTCAAAATCAGCTAGACATACTGTTCCTCTGCCTTTCTTTTACTACTGGAACCTTTTACTCTATAGAGATATTAGTTAAAGTGTGAATGTATCAAAACTCACCAACAAACCTTAGATCACAAATGATATGTTCCACAGGTGGTGGCGATGATCTTAAACACACAAATTTATGTACAAAACATAATAAAACCAAAGGCGACATACAAAGACTGATCAACTTCATCATTCACAACTGGAATAGATTTTCTACAACAGAAAATTAATAAAACACAAGAAAAGTGGTCAAATAATACGCACTGCGTGGCTTTGGCTGGTTTTGCTCGAGTAGAACGTGGCATTTCACAAAGTTCCAAACTACTTTTATAATGCAAAGAGTATTGCAGAAAGAGGTTGAATATTACACTCAAGAGGATATCGAAGCAATCAACAACTGCAAAAAAGAAGGCATTTTATACATACCCAGTACGGAAACTTTCGACATCACTATAAATAGACAAATCAAAAAAACTAATTCAGGTAACAGTATAAGCGAAATGAAGGTCAGCACCCAGTCCAAAAACCGGATACAATCAAATACATTGATAAGCGTGCAGGGTAAAACATAAGTGAGAACTAACCATATGGCAACATACTGATAACAAGGGGAGGGGGGAAATATATAACGTCAT
>QMFE01045030.1:0-12080 GCA_003314665.1 Tricholoma sp. MG77 | reverse complement strand
GGAGCGCGGAGATCGCGGACGGATGGACTTTGACCACAGAGATATTGCAGGAGTGCTTGCACGAGTGTAGCAGCGTGTAGAGAGCAAAGCGCTAGCCGGAACGACTTGTAAATTGGCAAGGGGGTTCTAGGGGGTGTAGGGGACAGTCACAGGTGTAACAGATGTCATGGGGAGCATAGGAAAATGCGTGACAATGAGGGGGGTAGTTACGATCATAACAACGTTCCTCACTAAGGCAGCCCAGCTCATCATGATGCCAGGGCTGTACCAACAGCTGGTGGACGACCTACGTCTCACCATTGCGATGAATGCGAACACGATGGTAATGGCACCGTCGGACAACCTTACAGTAGAAGATGTTGCCAGACTGTTCGTGGGGGATGGTACATATAACCATTCCCCAAGTGAGTGATGCATATGAGTGGGGCCAAATGGCCCTTCTAGGTTGGAGTCAGGGGGTAGATGCCACCCATCGGACGGAGGCATTGCTGGCGATGAACGTGGCACGTCAGCAGTCAAGCCCAGAGGAGCAGGACTGCCCACGGTCCATCGAGCCCAGGTGGTGGCAGCCACCCAAGTCACAGCCCCCACCAGCTCAACCCATGCCGCCGTCGTCAATAGCGACGGCATCAACCAATCTAGTCCCACCAATGGAGGCAGAACTGTACGCCCCGATATCAAGGACGCCCTTGATTCAGCTGTCAATGGAAGTGCCATTGGTAGGGCCAGTGAATGATGACATGGCTGGCTGGACAGGGACGGCTGTATATTATATATGGCCAAAGAAGAAGACAAGGGCAGAAAAGAGGAGAGTGGAGGAAGAGGCCTCTGACAATGAGCCTTTCGAGCTCGAATCAAAGGATGGAGATGAAGACGACGACGTGAACATGTCGCCAGTGTTACAAGAGAACGAGCTGTTGGGCACCTCGCCTGACGACGTAGTAATGGAATAGGATGGGGACTGCCCTGCCCACAAAAAAAAAATTAATTAATTAATTTTCTCAACATCAACTACAACGTTTGCTGCATGGTACATAAGCACAGCTATTAAACCGTCGGGGGACGTGGGTCTCTGAGTGGCTGACATTGTGACTGGCGTCGGCGAGACGCAGAATTATTGTATATATGGACAGCATGTATCAGACACGTAAAAACTTACAGCCTTTCGGCTGGATCACATTCTTTACATGGGAGCAACATTAATATGTTCATTACAATTCTTTTTAGTTAGGTTTGGCGCGGCTAGAGGCACGCCAAAGAGGGGGAGAATGTAGGAGGGCACTGCCATATAGGGCAGTGTTTGCACTTATTAGTACCGGGGATTACCAGGTATATAGCCAGGACAGCTATGCCCAGAATCCCAAGTCTTACAGTAACCTTGCAGTACACAAGAATACCACTGGTTAGTATTCCCTTGTGTGAAGGTCTTAAGCACCCTCCTACCACACTCTTACAACCAGTGCACAGACTGGAAGACAGGGAGAAGATTGATATGTATTGCTATTGGCTGAAATTGGGTGGAGCGCTTGACTTGGGACATGGTGCTTGCATTTTTGTGTTGTTGTGGAGAGATTTCATTTCTTTCATTTTTGTGTTATTTTCTTCATGATTTTTTTTCTCTTAGGGTTTGGTCTTGTGCATCGAGGGCAATGCACCTTAATGAAGAGGTGATGTAAGGGGACAGCCCTCCAGGTACATATATTTCCCTATTTACTGTTCAATTTCATAGACTCTCCTTATTCTTTACTATTCTATTCTACCTACCTTTATTTGTTATTGTTTGGCTACAGCCCTATTATGGGCAACTGGTAGTAGTAGAGACCCCTTTAATCAATCATCTAAGAATATCCCCAGTATTACTGCTTTATAGCTGTCATTACATAGTCTTTATAGACTCCCTGTGCCCTTGTGGCCCCTGGTGCCTTTGTGCCCTGTGTTTCCTCTTTATCTGGGTCTTGCCCTTACAGGCAGTCCTTGGCACATTCAAACTCCACTCAAAAGACCTCATGAAGTTATTATTGTATTGTACTAAGTTCATCATGTATACTTATTTTTGAGGCCTTGTTAGACTTTGAACAATGTGCATTATAAGAATAAATATATTCCTTCATGACTACTTGCAATAATAACTACAAAAGAAAAATAACTAGTACAAAAGAAAGGGCCCAACTCTCCCCATCTGCATCATTTCATCATCCATGTCATTAGAGATTGGCACGGGTAACCCCCGGGTATTTTTTCGCTACCCGTACCCGCACCCGTCGAAACCCTTACCCTTAGTCGAGGGTACGGGTTTTTGGCGGGTATGGGTAGGGGTACCCGGGGGTTGGGAGGGTACACATACCCTCGCGGGTAGTGCGCACGGGTATGTCGTCCATCATCCATAGTTTGTCGTTGGCCATCATCGTTCATCGAGCACCCCCTATCTACCCTGCGAGCAGTTGCTCGCAGCGGCAGTGAGGGGTGCTGGGTCATGGTCGCGTCGTTGGTGGTCATCCCTGTGCTCGTCTCACCTGAGGTCATGGCCCAGTAGCACCCACCACCACCACTACAAGCCAGTGCTCGCATGGCGGAAGGGGGGGTGCTAGCTCGAGCCAGTCGCCCCCGTCGTTGTTCACAGGGTTGGAGGAGTACGTACAGGGAATCGTTGCCCTGTCATCGTCTCCTGTTGTCTCATCGTCACTGTTCCACCTGCGATCCACCCCACGAGCAGTTGCTCGCGAGGCTGGGAACAGGTGGTGTAGCAGTTGTTGTCGGGGGCGGGTGCCGTGTCATGCCTCGTGGAGTTCAGTGGTGCTGGGACTGTTCATCAGCCGTGGAGGGGAGCTGTGGTCGTGGTGGGTCCCCTTTTCAGCCGTGTTGTGTCGAGATGCTGCTGATTCTGTTTTGGTGGGGATAGGTGGTGTTAGCATTGACGCAGCTGATTACGGGCGTAGGGTGCGTACCTGGTGGGTATCCCACTTCTTGGGTCTCCCTGCTCCTGTCGTCTCCATCCCGCCATCCCTCGTTGTCGGCTGTTAGCACCCATGACCCACCCAGTGAGCAGAGGCTCGCAGCGGTGGCGTGGGCGGCCGTAGGTTGCACCACCTCGGGGGCTGTGACATCATTATAACCTAAAAATCAAAAGAAAGGATTAGTTAGTTGAAGATAACTAGAAAGGAACATAAAAAACTTACCTAGGGCCCAGACGATGTTTGTAGTCATCTGGGCTCGTGTCGCAGTTAGCAAGTTAGCGAAGAAAGAAAAACATACCTGGGCCTCAAGCCCCAGTTTTCATTGTTGTTGCTGCTGTTGCGTCGCCCATGTTGTTACCGCCGTTGTCGAGCCTGTGGTGGTGGTTGATGTTGTTGTTGTTGACGTGTTGTTGAGTCAACAGAGTCACATGTTTTCTGTTGTTGACGCGTTTTCATTTACACTGAACAAATATGTGCACACTCAACAATGTATAAATATAACCCCCACTTTCTTCCATCTAATCCTAGGCGTGTCCCCCGCTTTGTAAGTAGTAGTAAATACTAGATGTACTATGTTTTAAATAGATAACAAATACAAAATGCAGAACTGAGTGCTAACGAAACCCACCAACCTGCGCTGTGGGTACGGGTTTGTGGAGGGTCACAAATTTCGTACCCGTACCCGCACCCGCAACTACCCGTGGCTAATACCCGTGCGGGTTTCAATACCCTTGATAATCACTACATGTCATCCCCCTCCTCATTGACCACCTCATCCCTGTTGTCCCATCTACTGGGCCCTCATTCTCCCTCCCCCATCATTTGCCTCTTGTCCCATGTCATATGTGTCATCCCTGCCTCATCGTTCTCATTGTCCCTGCTGTCTTCATCATTGTCGTCATGAGTTGTTCCTGTCCCCTCCCCATTGATCCCCATTTTCACCCCGCAAGCAGTTGCTCATGGCGGTGCAGGGTGCTGCTGTGTCGTGGTTGTGGTGTCCTGGGTGTCAGTGCATCTCCCCTCCTATTGTTGTTCCACCCACCAACCACCCCACAAGCAGTTGCTCATGAGGCTGGGGGTGGGTGGTGTGTCATTCGTGATGGGTGTGGGTAGGTGTGTCATGGGGTGCTTGTTGTCCTCGCAGAGGTGATGGCAGGCCATTCAGGTGTCCCACCACGGGCCTCCTGGTGCCCCTCCCTGTTCTCTGCCGGGCTGAGGTAGTCACCAATAGTTAATACCTAAAAACTCTGTTAGTAACAATATATATATAAAAACAAGAAGAAAAAAACTTACCTATGGCCCAAGAGATGTCAATGATGTCTCTTGGGCCCTTTTTTGTGTTCCTTGTTGCACAGCACTGTGTCTGTCCCCTGCACCTCCCATTCTTGTCCCGTCCTCATTGTCCCCTTCACCGTGCGCTGCCACCATTTTGGTCATGTGGTGTTGTTGTCCATCTCTGCCCCATGTCATTGTCTTGTGGTGGTTGTCCTCATTGTCCATCATTGTCTTGTGGTTGTTGCCCTCGTCGTTGTCTTGTGGTTGTCCTCGTCATCTTCCTCATTGTTGGTCTTTGTCCCCTGGTCCCTGTCATTGTCATTGTTGTTGTCCTCTGTTCCCTTGTTGTTGGTGTCGGTCTCGTCCTGTCCCATTATTTTTGTCATCATGGCTCCCCTTATTTTTCGTCATTCTCCCCATCTTCTCCATGCCAGTTGCTCATGGCAGTGGGGTGCTGGTGGCCATTGCCTCATCATCCCTTGTCCCTGCCCCATGCCCCTGTTGTTGGATGTCGCCCTGTTTTGTTGTTGTTCTGAACCATCATCCACCCCATGAGCAGGTGCTCATAGCGGTGGTGTCATTGTGGGTGTGCTGTCTTGGTGCCATCTCATGGTAAATAACATAGATAAAACCTAAAAAAAGCAAATGAAAAGATTAGTTAGTCGAAAATAAAAGAAAACACTTGACAAAAAAACATTACCTAGGGCCCAAATGACCTGTTGTTGTTTGGGCCCAATGTGGTTGCTTTGCAGCAGTTGGTGGTGTTGGTTGATGTGGGAGTGGGCATGGGAGTGGTGACAGTTGGTGGTGATGGAGTTGTGGTGGTGGTGCTAGAGGGGGTGTCATTGTTGATGGTGTTCACTGTGCAAGGGAATAGGTGTTGGAGCGGAGTTTGAAAGCACGATGAAAATGAAGTGTGAAAATGAAGTGAAAATGAGCATTTTTGCAAAAGCGAGGGTAGGGTTCAATTTTTCAAAAATGATCATTTTTCGGTTCAATTCTTGCCTCATTCTGATGTCCATTTTTCAAAAATGAGAATAAAAATGAAATCGAAAATGAGCCAAAAATGGCCCAAAAATGGCTACTGTGAACAACCCTATTATACATGCATGCACCATCTGGTCTTCAGACCACATATAAGAATTGCACATATTGTTGATAATATACATATTTTAAGACCTTATCTAGCCTTACCCTTTTCGGCCCAAAACCCAGATGTGAGTCTGTGGTGGGGCAGACTTACACTATCCCCACTTGCTGATGCCATCTTGGCATCATTTGAAATGAGTCCTGAGGCAATTAGAGCCTTGCTTGTTCTATAGTTTTAGATCAATTAAGAGATTTTATAATAGAGCATCTTTAATATTTAGGTATACTATATAATGACACCAAAAGGACAGCTTTAAAAATCAGTCTGATTTTTTTAGGGAGTATGAGGATGCTGTACATAAATTTAGAATGCAAAAGAAAAAAATTAATACAGGGGTTTTGCCTCTATACATACATAACAAAAATATGTAACTTTGTTTTGCCTATATCTCAAGAACCAGTCTGCCAAATTTCTTCATCCTTGGACCAAATGACTTCTAATCATGCCTACTTTATAATTAGACACTATTGGGATTTTTTAAAGGTGGTCAATCTTGGCTAGTTTGTTGTAAATGGATCCCTGAATTCTACTGGTTTATGGCTGGTCTAAGGCATCTTCCTGGTAATGAACCCCCCTCACTACTGAGAAGATAACTGCAGATAATTCATTTGTTTTAATATGCTACAGAGTTTAATTATTTTGATGAACACTCTGAACACGACTCAACAAAACTTTCTCGATCTCATCCCTAAGTTCTTCTTGACTCCACTCTGTCACTGAACCAATTTTAGACAGCAGCTGCACACTGGAATTCTGTTTAGAGGATATAATAATCACATGTAGAACTATTAAGACTTGCCTGGACTGCAGTGAGGCTAAGCCTTTGGCTGCAGAACTTTCCCATTTGTCTAATGATGTGCAGTCAACTTTGCTCAGGATATTTTGTGCATTCTTTGCAATAGACAGAGCCTTGGTCCATTTATCCAGTGAAGGCCTGGGTTTCTGGACATTTGCTCAGTATGTTGAAGAAGAGAAGGTGAATGAAAATGCACCGAAGAATTCGTCAACTGGGGTACCCCAGACGCTGCCGAGTTGTGTTGTGAAACCTGTGATTGATTGAGCATGAGAAGGAGGTTAGTACAACAGCACACACATCACCGCTAAGACCCCGGGACTTCGATCTCGCGGAAACTGCCTCCAAGGTCTGAATATAACCTTCCAAAATAACCGAGAACAAAATCTCGGTAACTATATGACGGTTAACAACAATCTTTGATGACAAATGTTACCATAAGCGAACCATTTATCATTCCATGCAAGAACGCGGGGCGCGGACGTTTAGGGACAGTGATTTCGTCCTGATAAAGAGAGAATATGGAGCCATCGTAACGGAGGATATAAAAGTCATGCAAATCAGTCAACATTGCATAAACGGGAGGTTGTTTGTCGAATTCTTTGTCGGCATTTACTTTATACGCGGCTGAAGAACAAAAATCAATGTCATACGGGTGAGATGGCAATGATACTCGCAGACTAGTTCCAACAAAAGTTGCGCAGTATGATCTCCAAGATTCTTGAACCGAAGCTTTAACTCGATCACTATCAAAATAATCCCCTCAATCATGTACACTTCGTGCTCGACCCAGCCTCCAGAGGTTTCCGGCGTCTCAGGCATGGGGTGTTCTGGGCGATCAACGATACGACCTTTGAACAAAGCGCAAACGGGTACATGCCACTGAGATGTAAAAATAGTTAAGATATCTCTCACCGTGAAAGACCATGTACTTACCGCATCCATTAGCCTTACCCTGGCAGCTTCTCGACTATGACTCCCTGCCTCCTGGTAAACGTCGAGCCACCAAGCTGAGTTCTTCATGACTTCTCGATGAAAAGATGGCGGGAGGAAGGCGCGTGATACGGTGAATAACTTGAATTGAGTCATATCCTTGTCGACCTCCAAACCAAATTGGGGAGCGATCTTTTCCCACCGCGCTTTACTGAAGGCGGGAACCGTTTCGCTGAAGGCTTGTAGGTCATTGATCGTCAAACCAGCCAGATAAGCCACAGTGAGAGAGGCCTTAGCAACTCGAGCTCGGCCACCTTCTGCTTGGAGTTGGGAAGCAAGCGTATCAAGCCCATACAACTCGAGCTCTTGTAATATCTCTTCTTGATGCTTCCTTTTCGCCATTTTGAAGCAGTGTTATAACGACCTTGGTCAGAGCGACGAGTAACGGCAGGACCCGGGAAGATCACCTGATCTTCCCACAACCCCAGCCTTATAATAGTGGGTGATCCGGTGCCTGACCCACTATTATAAGGCTCGTTTCAGCTCGTTTCCCAACACCGGCATTATTTCCCTCCGTAAATGGCATTTAATCTTCAACAAGGCAAGCCTACATGCTATGCTAACATAAGCACAGCTCCGGGGATGTGCGGGACAGCTTCCCGCCACTGTTCCTACCCCGATCACTTTCCTATCACCGTCTCCCACGGTTGATCAACGCGCATCACAGCTTCGGCTAACATCGCGCTCATCATCCCCGATGATGAGCATGCCTTTCCACTCATTCCTGACCATTTTCCATCCATTTTCCTTGTATATAACACTTGTGCATGTATATATAGTATAAGTGAACAGTTATTTCCACTTTTGCAGCTATATTTGGCCCATAGCAAGCCCTCTCCTTCAGTTTGAGCTTGAGGAGGGGTCTCATCTCTTCATGGGAGAGTTCTATTGCATACAACTTGCTATACTTTTATACACATAGCTATATACATGACTGGGGAAGGCTGTACAGGGGTGGGGAAGAAGGGAAGTAGGGAGAAGTGAGGGGAGGGTGAGACAGGGTACCATCTATTGGGCTTGCACACCCTCTAGAACCAAAGAAGTATATGTAGAGGGGTAGAGGGATGTATGTAGAGGTGGGGAGTTATGTAGTAATTGCTTGTAACAAGGGACTCATTATCAATGCACCTGTATGGAGAGGGGAGAGAGGTTATTACTTACCTGCATTCCCAGACCTTCCCCTTACAAAATGTGCATGGAAATAGGGTAGGGTAGTCCTAATTAACAGCCTGACAGACCCCTTAAAGGTCCTGCAGTTATTGGTAGAGACATAAAAGAGTACATGTATCCAGGAGAAGGTATGCTTACCCTGTGAGATCCGTGGCACCAAAATGTTCGCTTTCTTCGATTCCTAGGCCTTATAGTAAAGTAGAATGAGGGTTAGTAAAGGTTAAGGTAGGGGGATAAGGTCCTGACTCACCAGGACGTGGGTTCCCTATCAGAAGAAGTGAACTTTGGTCACCTTGCATCACACACCTCACCTGCTGTCCAAAACTCCTCCTATACATCTATAGTAGTCCTATGCCCCTCGTTTATAGCCTACAAGTGGTCCATATAGTCAATACTTCACCCTACAAGGTAGGAACTTCACATACTCACCTAATCTCTTTGTTGCACCAAGCCAGCTCATAGAACTCACTAGTGGCTCTGTAGACATACATACCATGTTACCTTGAGTAGTATTAGACCATAGGAATGATCCTTGAGTCTGTACAAAAGAGGAGGAGGATCAATGTAGTGAATTGGAATACAGTTACTCACCTACAGCCTGCAGGGCTTCTATACCTGGATATAGTGCAGAGATAATGGTACCATACTATAGTAAGACAGGTTCCCTCAGATTGGAGACCATCCAGATAGGAGTTGAGGCCATAGGATACATGAGAGGGTGTGCTCAACCAAGTAGTCCCAAAAAGGCAATAAACCAAAGATAGCTCAACAGAGACTGAACACACTGCTAGACAGAGGGCAGGAGTACAGTTGCGGACAAACAAAGCCAACAATTTTATAGACCGATTTATTGACACCTCAAGGGGCCCATAAATAGTCCAGAAACCATTGGAATAGCTAGGAATTGACTTGATCTATCGATTGGTATGAGCCGATTTCCCATAAGTGAAGATTTTTCAGAAAACAGTCCAAATTTTTGGCGTGGGCCAAAAAAAATCGAAAAAAACTTGAAAAATCATTTTTGAACAGATCTCGATGAGTACTATCCGATTCTACAAAAAAAAAAAGTAGGAATATTTTCCTCCCCCTGCAAATAATTTCTATTGTGCTGCGCAAACCCAGAGGCTGCCCTCCAAAAAGCATCACAAACTCACAGAACTTGAAAATAACTTGTTTTCGAGCACCACTCCCCTGGTGACACCAAATTCTCAAGCCTGCCACAAGGTGACAAGGTCAACGGATAAGGTGAAGCAGCAATCACGAGATCTAAGGGTCACTGTCATCAGGCAGGCAGTGAAGTGTTGAAATGGCGGAGCTGAATAAGGCAACTCCACCGCCAAATGTGGCATGGCTGAATATTAAATAATGCAGAGCGCACTAAGTGGACAGCCGTACACCGAAATTAACCGCCTCTTGTTTACTTGTAAATAGTCAGGCAGTGACCTAAAGTAGTATAAAGATTATTGTACATAGTTTTTCATGTCTAATAACCAACTAAAGTTCATTCATTATTACTATCAAGTCCTCTATTTTCTCAACATGAAGCTGATTCTAAGGGGTAAGAAATGATTATACAGAGAGTGATTGGAATGAGCTCGAGGATCAGGGATTTAGGAATTTGCTGAGATTGGCTGTGATGGCACTTCAAGATGATAAAAATGATTTGGACTGGGTTCCAGAGAAAGTGCGCAACCAAAAAAGGTAACGGGATGCTCAATTAAAAGGTACAATATGCTTACATTTTAATGCAGCATGTCGGATAAGAGTCCTAAGTACCGAGATTTAGCCATTTGTAGACCCTAACTTTCGAAAAAATTTGCTCAAATTTTTGGTGCAGCCGAAAACCCGTGGGATAAGATGAAAAGACCATTTTTGAGCTCCTTTTGCCCATCTGATTTCAGATCTGTTGTCAGATTTCTGCCAAAAAATCTGGTTCCTGAGATAATCAATTTGTTGGCTTTAGTTGTCCGCAACTGTAGGTAGAGGAAGATAAACAGCATAGGATGCGAAAAGACCGAAGGGGATTCATCGAGGAGTGGAGGCAGAGTGGTCAAGAAAGTGTTTATGAGTGGTATGATCGGGGAGTGCATGACGTCGATGATCAGAAGCGTCTCAATGCCCACCCCGATCATCTACACCAAAATGCATTGTTTTGCGTATATCTCACTCGTGACTCCATGAATCCCCTTCGGTCTTTTTGCATCCTATGCTGTTTATCTTCCTCTACCTACTCCTGCCCTCTGTCTAGCAGTGTGTTCAGTCTCTGTTGAGCTATCTTCGGTTTATTGCCTTTTTGGGACTACTTGGTTGAGCACACCCTCTCATGTATCCTATGGCCTCAACTCCTATCTGGATGGTCTTCAATCTGAGGGAACCTGTCTTACTATAGTATGGTACCATTATCTCTGCACTATATCCAGGTATAGAAGCCCTGCAGGCTGTAGGTGAGTAACTGTATTCCAATTCACTACATTGATCCTCCTCCTCTTTTGTACAGACTCAAGGATCATTCCTATGGTCTAATACTACTCAAGGTAACATGGTATGTATGTCTACAGAGCCACTAGTGAGTTCTATGAGCTGGCTTGGTGCAACAAAGAGATTAGGTGAGTATGTGAAGTTCCTACCTTGTAGGGTGAAGTATTGACTATATGGACCACTTGTAGGCCATAAACAAGGGGCATAGGACTACTATAGCCAAAGGATATCCATGGAGTAACAAGTGAGATATGTGCAAAACAATGTGTTTGGAGTGGTGATCGGGGCAGGCATCAAGACACATCCGATCATACAATGTCATGCACTCCCAATCACACTATTCATCATCACTCTCTTGAGCATCCTGCCTCTAGTTCTCAATGGATTGCCTTTGTTATTTTTGCATTATATGGAATAAACACCTCTCTTTCTACCCTGCCTCTCTGATTAACAGTGCATTGTGTCACTGTTGAGCTATCTCCAAGTTATTGCCTTTTTTGGAACACTTGATTCAACCTACCTCTCTAGTGCTTGGCATGGCCTCTCCTGCTATCTGGATGGACTATGGCTCAAGGGAACATCATAAGATATATTGCTATGCACCATTTCATATAATATATTGAGAAACTGAAGCTCTGTTGGCATTTGGTGAGTGAGTGTAACCTATCTCAATACATTCACTCTCCACCCCTCTTGTATAGACTCATGGACCATTACAAGGTGTTAATTATACTCACAGAGCCTTGGTATGTTTGTATACACTGCCACTAATGGGTACTATGAACTGGCATTGAGTAACAAGGAGATTAGGTGAGTAGGTGAAGATCCTATCTTGTAGCCTGAAGTATTGACCATATGATTGACTTGTAGGCTATAAATCTAGGGTGAGGGACTACCCTGACTGCTCAGTAGGATAATTGGACAATAGGAAAGGTGTGTGACCCATGGTAAGCAAAGTTCACTTCTGTTGATGGGGAACCCATGCCCCTGTGAGCCAGAACCTCAGGCCCACCCCATTAGACATACATACCTTTCATTTACCTTACCTGTACACCTGAAAAATGAAGAAAGCAAACGCTTTTGTGCCACAGATCTCATGCAGAAAGTATTCCTCCTCCCCACCCCTAATTCACCTTTTTGACTATTTTATCCCATGTAGCTTTGATAGCAGGCTCTCCCCATCATTCTTAAGGTCTCTGTGATGCATTTATAATGCTCATTTATGCAGTGGGATGAACAGGAGAGATTGTGAGTCACTATCTCTCAT